>BQNB010123095.1:0-16860 GCA_026074375.1 Tanacetum coccineum
GGTATTGGGTATAATTGTGGGTATTTGTTGAAGCGTAGAAAAGTTTTGGGGGTTCCGGGAATACCTAAACGTAATTTATCGCAAAACGTAATCAATTTACGTAATCAATAAAAATAAAATAAACAAAGTTAAAAATTATACTCAATATAATTACTTAAGACTTGCTTGATGTAAACATTTATTTGTTTGGTGTCCGTTTATGCTAAACGATAATTTTTAACTTACGCGATTTAACTTAACTATTAAAAATAAAAGTAAACGCGTACGAGAAAGAAAAAAATAAATAATTAGTAAAAATAGATGACGTCGTAAAAGACTTGAAAATACAGAATGTTACAAGGAGGAAGAAGGGATTTTGCAGAAATGGTGTGTTAGGCAATTGGTTTTGCAGAAAAATGGGTTGTTTGGCGAATTTAATGGCCGGTCCCCTTAATTATTAAGGGGCTGCCCACTTTAACACGGTCAGTCCCCTTAATTTTAAAGGGGTCGCCTATCTGAGAAAAAATTTTGTTTTTTTTATTTTTACTAGTTTTGTAAATATACAATTATCAAAATAAGTCGGGAGGTACTAGTAATATTATTTTACATACTCTAGTCGTCGAAGGAATGGAGTTTGAAGAAGAGAGAAAAATACTTGACATTTTTTAATTAACTTTCCGTCACGTTAAGTAAACTTAAATAATTTCCAATGAAATATTTAAGTTGTCAAGATTTTTGGATCGAGAGATGGTAGACGAAATTTAATTGACATTTTAATTAACCTTTCGTTAATTAAAAATACTTTGATTAATTCGGACGAAATAATCAAGTTGTTAAGCCGAGAGAAGATTTAACGATGATTAAGTGATGTTTTTAATTAACTTCTTGTCAATTGAATAAATTAATTACTTCGGATGAAATAATTATTTGTCATGATTTGGAGTATTTGAGAGATGATAAATATGCGACGATAGAATGATAGAGTAGAGTTAAAGCTTGATGAGAGGATTCCGATTGATGTAGTTTATTGTAGACGTGTAGATGAAGCGGACGACGTAGTCGAAGGGAGTTTGTTTCATCCATAGTGATTTTGATGTCATGCCTTTCCAGCGTAAGATGAAAAAAACTAATCTCACTTCTATGTTAATAATTACCCACTAACTCACTTTTCTTCATCTACGTGAGTTCGCAACTAGTGGATATAGAAGATTTCCATTTTATAGAGGTAGTAGGGAATTTTAATTCAACTAAGTGAGAAATGAGTTCATAATGAACAAAATCTCTTAATTCTAGAAAGCCAACAAATGGCATTTCTATTGACTACACTATTTCCATAAGCTTAAATTATGTTCTACTAACTATAACTTATTTGTTTAGCATATACCACATGTAGCATAATAATATATAGTCGTTTAACACATAATCTAAATTCTAAGAGGTTTGGAAATAAGACATACATTTGCCTACAATGTGTTTTCTTCAACATATTCAAGTAAGTAAGCTTTGAAGGAGAAATCTTTTGAAAAACCCGTCATAAGATTTTAAGAATGTATTTGCTCATCGGATTCCAAGAAATTTTAATGAACAACTCTACTTGAATGTTGTAACGACTCAACCACTTAGAGCCTAATGTCTCATGGGTCTATAGTTGTTAGTCCCGAACATATTTTGCATATGTTGCATTTGATTCGGATACATATAAGGTGAACATATTCCCCACGGAGAGAAGTTTGGTTGTTGTGAATAATTCCACATTGAATGATTATTATTGGGGTAATTTTGTCTAACTTGATCTCTCCTAGGTTGTGGTGTTTTAGACCGAGGGTGAGAGTTATTAGTTCTTTTTGGAGGAGTCTTAGATCTTGTTTTAGGCTTAGTAAAGCCAACTTCTGGTTTTAAAGAAGGTTTATAAAAACGTTTTACTTCGTCTTCGCTTGCAATGGGTTATTTTAGTTTGTTAGTAAGAATAAATTTTGTTCTTTGGGATTGAGTTGATTCTACTACATTTTTGCTTAGAATCAACCTCCTTGTGTTACTCCAAATAATTCACTTGTTTAGACTCTCTAGTTGATCCTGTGTAATAAGTAAATCTTAGGCCGGATTTATCAACCGAAAGGTTTTTGAAGATTTAACATTTTCTTAAGCGATTTACTACTATTATTAAATTGATTAAGCTTAGAAATTTTATTCCTTTAAGTTTTTTTCATTTTCAATATCTAAGGTTTTTGACATGTTTTACATTCTCATTGACCTCTTTATTCTTTTTTTATTTTAGATAGTTTATTTTTTAGTTCTAGTACTTCATTTTCAAATTTATTTTTAATTTGTTTTAGTGATTTATTTTTAGCCATGACTTTTAGACTTATTTTGCGTAGTCGATTATATTCATTATCTAAGTCTTTTTCATCTAACGATGTTTGGTTATCACTAAAGAATTCGGTTTCGGAAAGTACCTCATTAGAAGCTTTAGCCATAAGACATTTTTCGTCTTTAGTCTTATCTTCTTATCTTCGTTCGCTTTACTCCATGATCCTCCAACAAAGGCACTTTGATTGTAACTTCTTGATATTTTTAGACACTCTTGGATGAGGTGATTTGAATCCCACATTTAAAGCATTTTCTTTCGCCTTTGCCATTTTTGTCGTCTTTACTTCTTTGAGATACATTTCTTTCATCATGTGGTTGTATTCGAATCTTACATCGTCTTTGAAAAATTTCCTGAAGTCTCTCACGGCCATGGCGTATTCTTCGTCTTCACTATCGGAAGCCAAACTATCTTCATCACTTGATTCCTTTTTGGCTTTCAAGGCAAGAGACATATTTTGTTCTCTTTTGCCTTTGACCATTTCAGAATCATTTTTAATTATTACTTCATAAAACTCTTAAGTTTCCCAATAAGTTAATCAAGCGGATGTTGAGATGTTAAATCCTTTGATTCTTCAATAGCCATAACCTTTGCGCGCCATTTAGGATGAAGTGACCTACGAAATTTTCTAACATAGTTCTTGCTAGAAAAACCTTAGGTGCTTTTAGACTAGTAATAATTGTGTTAAATCTAGCAAATCCATTATCTATCGATTCCTCTTTCGGAATCGTTTAAATTGTTCATATTTTGAACAAGAACGATCTATTTTATTATCTTGGACTTGACTATTTACCTTGGTGAAGCGATTAATAAAGTATCCTAAAATTCTTTTGCGGTTTTACACATGAAAATTCTTTCGTATTCTTTACGTGGGTAAAAGCATTATAATACCATTTTAGTTCAATTATTTTTTGCAAGTTTTTTTTATGATCAATACGTTTTGTTTATAAAGATTTCTGTTTCATCATTTTTTAGTTTTGGGATTATATTGAATAGGAGGAAAATAACCATGGCTTTTAACATGCCAAAGATCTAGATTTTTTGATTTACATTAGTTTCGAATCTATTTTTCTATTAATAATAAATCCAACACTTAAAGTTAGGGTGGTCTTTGCATAGATTGCCCTTCTAAATTATTTGTTTGATCTCATAGATCGATTCAAGTTTTAAAATACAGTTAATTTTAAAAATCTTGTTTGCCGTGGCTCTGATACCAATTGTGGAAAACTAGAACGGGGGTTGAATAGTTTACCTCTTTTTAAATTAATGTTATGCTTGTTTATAAAAATTTAGATTCGACTTTGTCTGATCTCAATATGTGCACAATATGAACAATACAAGTATGTAAGTAAATGATAAGTAAATAAGAAAGACAAGAGATAAGAGTTAGAAAGATCAAACCACAACACAAGGATTTATAGTGGTTCGGTAACGAAGCACCTGCTTCGCCTTTTCTCCCACTCCCCGATCACCAAATAGAGGAGTTATCTTCATCTGTCATCGAAAATCCCTTTTAGGCGGTTAAAAACATACACGACTAGCATTACACCAATTTCTGACACTAAAACGAAATGTCGAGTTCTAATCTTAGCTAGAACCAATCTATCACAACACAACACACCACTTCACAACAAATCACAACTTGGGTTCACTACAACTTCTCTTCACTTCACAACTTTACTTTGCTTCACAACTTCACTTCACCAAGACACTTACTTACGATCACACTCAAATCTATCACTAATTACTAAGATCACCCCGATCTAACTATACTTACAATGACCGCAACAATCTACTTATTGTACACAACTACGATACACACCTTCTCAATATACATAAATGATTTACAAGATATAACACAACTACACAACTATACCAACTATACTATAACATTCTTGATTTGATGATAAGAAGTATTCTTCTTTTGCACTTGAGGAATTGAGCTTGAATCACTTGAAAACAAAGCTTTATGATTAAATGATCAAAGGAATGAAAGGAGTATATAAACTGATTTAGAACAGAAAGAAAGTTTTGATGCAAAAGGTGAGAAAATCAGTGGGGAATAGTCCAGTATTTATAGGCAAGCCGTGACAAAAAGACACGTGACCGGCCCCCTTAATTAGGGTGTCGGTCCCTTTAAAATTAAGGGGCGCCCGTTATAATTAAGGGGGCCGCCCATGTATGACGCTCCCTTTTTTGTCTTTTGTGGGAGAGGTGTTTTCTAGAACATTTTTAGCCGTTTTTGGGTAAAAAATTTGAATTCAAAATATTTATTTGAATAAAACATTTCTTTTAAATCTAAAAATGTTTTGTAAAATATATAAAAATGTTTGTGTCATTTTTATAAAAAGTACGATGTTAGATAAAAATAAAATCATTTGATCATTAAGCATTTGTTTATTCATACCTTTAAGTGATTAAATTTTTGAAATGAAAATTTACTACTAATTACTTGTTTATAATTAATTTTTCATTAATTGTTTTTACATTTTGTGATTATCAAAACGTAGAGAGATCAAAAAATATTAACAATGTTTTTAGGCATTATTTCTATCAACAACGAGGAAAGGGAAATTAAATGGTTAGATGTCAAAGAGACTCTAGATTTAGTTGATACAAGTGAAGAATCGGTTTATGAATCATTGGTTAAGGAGATGCCTAAATGCTCACTAAATCATGACTTTAGGATCAAAAAGGGTGACCCAAGAAACCTTAAAATCCCCTGCATGATGGGACATAATTTCACGGCCAACGCATACATTGATGTTGACCTACCCATGAACATCATGTCCTTGGCCTATTATAACTCTCTTAGAAAGAGTGGATACGAGTATAGGGGAAGAAATTTCATAGGATTAGGAAGGGATATGCACGTATTTGTAGGAAATATGAGTTACATTATGGATTTCACCATTCTGGAAAATATTGAGACTAATATTGAACCTAGTCTGTCCCATGTAGTATTTGGGCGGCCCTTCGTTGAAATCGCCTGCCTAGCTATAAATAGGAAACACGGGTTAATGCCTTTCACGGATAGAACTAAAGAGATTACCTTTAAAACACCATATAAGGACCCGGAGAGGAACGAATTGTCCAGCGAAGGTCATGACTTATTGTCATCTAGGATAATACTCAGTGAAGATGACTATAATAGAGGGTGTAGGAAACCATCCGACTTAGAAGATCGATTTTATAGAGACACCATTAAGCTGGGACCCGAATACAAGTATGATGAAAATGTATGCAGATCCATTCGAAGCTTGATAGCCATGAAGGCCAAAAGAAACAAAGGAAAAGTCACGTAAGAACATGTGACTTCGAGTCTAGCTACAAGACTTATAAATAAAGAAAAACGCTTCATAGGAGGCAACCTAATGTTTATTTTTATCGCATATTAGGTGTGTCTTGTGTTTTAATTCTTCTCATTTGTTCTTTGTGTTTGAATTCATCATTTTTGTAATCATGCTTTGTTTTGTCTTTAACCTCGTCTTAATTTCAATCAAATGTATTTTGCAACAAAGTAAGTATGCCAAAAGTTCAATATAGACCCAACATTTGTCATAGACCCAATGAACCAATCATAGCCACTTATTTTTTCATTAAAAATAAAAAAACTCACTTTTCACCTCTTTTTTAAAAATTAAATATCTCACACACCGTTAATCGTTTTGCAAAACAAAACATACCTTTCGCGACGTGATTAAATTATCTTTTTATAGAGGGGCGAACATTATATACTTTAGACGAACTTTTTTTTTTTTGTTTTATCGAAGTTATAATACGATCTTTATAAAATCTTATTGATTTATGAAATCATATATGATTTTATGAAATAATATATGATTCGTTTGTACGGAATCATATATGATTCGTCATACGAATCATATATGATTTTCGGCAACTTCGTGGACTGTGAACAAAATTTGAAAAAGTTTGTGTCGGAATATCACAAATCATATATGTTCCGTTATACATTTCATATATGATTCTTATACGAGTAATATTTGATTTTCGCAATTCTTGACTGAAAAAAAAATCAGAAAAAAAAGTTTCTCGAAAGTATATAGTGTTCTACACGCTATGAAGATAAATAAATACTCGTCGCGATGGTGTATTTTTTGTCGTGTGACGATTTACCATTTGTAAGATATTTTATTTAAAAAAAAGGTGAAAAATGGGTTTTTTTTATTTTTGAAAAAAAAATGAATGGCTAGGATTGGTTCATTGGGTCTATGACAAATGTTTGGTCTATATTGATCTTAACTCAGTAAGTATAGGGAAAATATTTGGTTTTTAAGAACCAATTCAAACATGATAAATAAATTGTTTAGATTAATTCGCGTCAGTTTCGAGTCAATGATTGTATTGACTAATCTCAGGTTTCATGCAGTATTTCATACAGAAAATAACTTATATAATCGCGTGCAAAAAGTTTTTCAAAGAAAACAAAAAGAAAAATTTTCTCAGAGGCTGGAGACGGCGTCAGGATTTATCTTGACGGCGTCGTGAGCCCAGCTACAGGAAAATTCAAAAAATTTCAAGTATTTTCGAAAAATAATTTGCCCAACATTTAAAATTTGTAATTCTTTTATAAACCTGCAGAAACCTATGATTATATATTATCTCTTCCTATCTTTAATGCTTTCACTAGAGTCAACAATACCATTAACTATCTTTGTATTTATTATCTATACGCCCGGATTTTATACTTGGTGTAGTTGTCTTTGTCTTTGATTACAGGTTATATTTGATGAGAAGAAGCTTGGAAGTTCTTAGGAAGTTTCATTAGACGATTATTGGAGGACGATTTAACCAGTTATCGCATGTTTCTTCTCCATTATTGAGCAAACCAGGGGAGTACTAGTTTTTTTTCCCTTTATTGTTTTACGTAGTAATTCATTTGAACATTTAGGGGACTATGTTCTCAAATTAAGTGTAGGGGGAAATAAGCTTTAGAAACTATTCCTTAATTGCCATTTGCTTTGTCCTTAAAATGGTGGGTAATATATCAGAAACATAGCATAAAAAGGTAATTTTATCCAAAATTTAATTTTTTTATGGTGGACAACATACGGACGAAAAACCGGACGTATTAATAGCGTCTCATGGATAGGAATTGATATGAATAGCACCAAAACCCTCAAATTCAACCCCAAAAAAATGTGAGGTTCGCCTTTAGGATCAATAGGATTCGGGTATCCATTTTTGATTCAAGTAATTTATACCTTTAGCTTTCTCGAGTTAAGGTTCGAATGCAGTCATATGTGTCTATTCCGTCGTTACAGATGTGTACGTATGGTCTTTGTCGCCTTTTCTGGAGCATTGGTATCGGTATTAAATTATATGAGTGTACCGGTAGTATATTAAATTCTAGAACTTGTTTTTGTGATGCATCCTGAGACCGCATAGTAAGTATTAGGATTTGCTAGAAAAGGGGCACTAGGATTAACCCATGTTTTAAACCTGTTATTGTTATAATGGTCACATCGATCATGTAACTATCCCACACCCTTGCCATGCACTCATTTTTAGTGCAGGATACCCCTAGTACAGCCCTCCGAGCCTATCCTTTTTCACGGTTCTCGTAATTTGCTGGTTAAGTTGGACTATTAATGAAGAGCATTGTTAACCCTTAAACCAATCGTTACACCCAAATCGCTTAGCCTACCTTGTATGTACTCGCTTTTAGTACATTATTGTTTTAACCCAAGTTAATTATTGAGTACATGGTTGCTAAGTCCTTTTCATGGTAGTATTCATCTTATGAAGAATCGGGGAAGAAGTAATTTATTACCCCCAATAGAGCTCAATAAGCTCCATGATATTTTGATCCAACTCAATTCGGGTCATTACTTAGATTGTAATTATCGAGTATGTAAAAGTTCAAGTGTAGGGGCGTATCTATAAACCCCCATGATGTATTATATGTTTAAGCAATGGCAGCGGCAAAAGTGTACGAAATATTATATATTTATTTATATATAAGTAAAAAATGTAGGGCTACAATTTGATAAGTTTATGTGTCTGTCATAGAGTCAAAGAAAAAAAAATAAAGTGATTGATGTGAAGTTTTGTTATGTTTGTATATATTGTCCGATGGTCCTTGGTCGCTTAGCAAACCACATCCAACGTTGTTAATTTAGTATAAAATAATTAGTATCCTTTCCACTCCAAATTCACCGAAAAGTCACATCCTTAAAATTTATCCCATCTTTTATGTTTAGTTATTGTTATCTTAAACTTAACCCCACACCTTTTTAAAGACCTCTTTGATAGTAATGATTAATACTTGCGCCTAGCGGTGGAGGTTTTGATCTGTTATTACCAGCTATAGGTAATTTATATGCTATGACAGGTAATGAGTGTTAATTTTCCGTTTCCCATAGTTGTTATAATTTATTATACACCCGAGTGAAAGAGAGAATCCCAAACACTTATGTGAGGTGCTAGTATATACTTTCCGTGCTTTTAATTACGAGATCTAGAAGGTTGTGTTGTAAAATGCTTTTAAAGAATAGGTTAAATGCCACACCCTCCATATTTGCTATTGTCTTGGTAGGAAAAGCTAATTTGATGAGGACAAGCAAATCTCAAGTGTAGGGGTATTTGATGAGGTGTCATTTTATACACTATTTCAGGGTCATTTAACCCCTTAAATCATGCAAATATGCCCAGATTATGTGCTTAATCGTTTGTTTTCAGGTTTTTAGCACTTGGATAGCATTTGGAGGAAATACACGTGACTTGGGCTAATTTGAAGAAGAAACGGACAAGACTACAGACCTACACCAAATCTCTTGAAGAATCATGCTCAGAGAGCATGGAGACGGCGACGCCGTCGCGATCTTTCTAGTGACGGCGTCAGAGAATTGACGATGACGTCAGGACGTAACCGACTTAAATCAGATCTAGAAGATTCTACCTTGTGACGGTGTCGCGACTATAACTGGACGCCGTCGCGACGATTTTTCTATATATACAAAACCGAATTTAGGGTTTTAAGTGTGTAACTTTGTATAACTTTTGGGAGCCGAACCCTAAGTATTTTGTCAGCTTTTAGGCCGTCTTTAGGGCCTCAAAACCCTATTGTAACTGACCTTAATCTATGTTTTAATCAAGTAAGATTGTTTATCTTTAATCATTCAATATGTCTATGTGTTGTTTGATTGATCTATGTTCTTGCTTTCTTTATAACATGTTAGGCTAAACCCTCCCTTGTATTTACTTATGATTGCATGAAAGTTGGATTGTAGATCCTTTTACCGTTGCTTCTTGTGATGAATGTGCGCGTTAGGCTTTAGAAAACTAGCCATAAGATATTAAATTGGCATAGACGTCTAGGGAAACGTGAGAAGTGTAGAAAGGATACCATCGGTAACAGTCTTCATACTACCTTACCCCTAATATGGTTGATCCCTCTTAAGATATTTTAATTGTATTTAATATACTCTTAGGGGCCTTGTAATAGTCTTCATACTATCTTACTTGTGCGTTACCTTAACGGAATATTAAATAGACGGCGGGTTCGTGTAATTCGTTCATGACTTAAGAAATACTTACACAAATCATCACGAGTGTGACAAGGCAACAGGATTAGGAGAAGCAATCTAATGAGTAATGCATGATTAAGTAAATACACTATCTTATCATAAAGTTATCATAAGTAGTATAGATTATATTTAATTAATTAGTTAATCAAACCAACCTCTCAAACCATTGATTTTATCTGCTTTCTATAAAATATAAAAATACAAAAAGAATCTCCTTTCAATCCTGTAGATCTCGGCTAAGCCATGTTCGAGCCTTCCCAATCTATTCCCCTAGAGAACAATAATAACAAACCCCAACCACCCAAGTCTTGCATATATACCACTGGACCTCATAAAATGATTAGGTACATTGCCTAGGGATTTGTAAAACTTTGGTATGAAGTCTTTACAACACGCACACATTTCAAAAACCCCAATAAAGACATTAAATATCCCCGAACCTTGTTAGAGACGGTTTTCTAAATGAGTAAGGTTTTCCTTCCTCAAACCCAACTAACCCGACCCAAACAAGTCTTATTCGCTTCTATATAAGAGCCTTGCACGTAATACTAACACATTAAACACTTGATGATCGAATCGAGCTTGATTTTAAGTTGCTACCGCATGTTTACTGCCATGCAAAACTTGTTTTAATATCCGTGCACGCACGGGGTTTAGATATTAAATTTTAATTAAGTGTTAATTTTGCAATCGTTTTTTTTGTATTTGCACATTGAAGATCTTGTTTACCATTATTTCAGTAATTGCAAATGCTATTTATCTTAATTTAAACAATTGTAATAGTTATAATAATTTTATCTTGCCATATTAAACAAAGAATGTTAATCCCCAGGTTTGTCAATTACATTATTGTGTGTTAATAATAATTTAGTTGTATTTATTATTAAAACCCGTGTACGCATGTGATAAACTTATAAAATGAAATAATAACGAGTCCTTATTGAACGCACTAGACAAGTACCCGTGCATAGCAACGGGATTTTATAGCGAGAGATATTTGTAGTGATACTAAAAGTTTATGGGTTATAAACTAAAAATAATAAGAGTTTGAAAATTTAGGGATTAAATACTATATAAACTAAATGAAATTATAGTTTACATATATATATTTGTCTTAATTTTTTTACATTCAACAATAGGGTGTAAACCCTTTATATATAGTATAGATATAGTAAAAAATAATATTTTTTCCCGATATTCTTACTTAAACTCATAAAGAGGAAAAACATGAGTTGTTCGTATATGTAAAACATCGTCTATTTATTTATATATACAATAATTCGTGCTTTCAATTTGATATTAATAATCTTGTGCATATATATGTTGTATTTTTAAAATATAAAGTTTAGGGGTACAAAGTCTAAGAGATTATGTCAAAACTAGAAGGGGGTTGAATAGTTTACCGGTTAATTAGCATTTTAAAAGTTTGCTTATAAAAATCCTAGATTCGAGTTTATGTGATATAAGCCAATGGTGAGTATGAACAATATATTCAGTTGTAAACAATACAAATACAATATAAACTATATATGCGAAATATAAAAGACGATATGAAAGTAAAGAGATAGAACAATCAGACCACAACACCGAGAGTTATAGTGGTTCGGCTACGAAGCTCTTCTTCGCCCTACTCCACTCTCTGAGTATCTGACTCGAGATTTCACTATGTCAACAATCTCCCTTCAGGGAGCGAGGAAAACCGTTACACTTCACTAATTACCAATTTTCCTACTATAAGATAAATGTCGTATGTACCATTCTTAGCTAGAACTAATCTACCACTTCACTAATGTATTTTATAGCCTAAAATACTAACCAACACAAAATCAACACTTCCGTATTTATACACTATCCGGATCTATACAACTACACAAGAATGATATAAAAGATCAAATCTAGAAGAAGATTGGGGAGAAAGCACTAATCTACAACACTTCGTTTCTTGGCTAATACGAGTGTTCTTCTCTTGCACTTGAGGGAAGAAAGAAAGAATGAATCACTTATGCAAGATTAAGCAAGTTAGTAATCAAAGGTTTAGAGAGATGTAGAGAGAGAAGTATAACATAAAACTGTGTGCAAAAAGGTTGGAAAAATGCAAGGGAATAGTGCAATATTTATAGGCAAAAAATAGAAGTGTGTCTCCTGTAGACGGTCCCACGGTCCTCAATATATATGGGGGCCGTTCTACCTATCATTGGGCCATCCCTAGGTAGGCGCTCCTCTTTTTGTCTTTTAGTGGGGAAATTATATCTCGTGTAGTTGACATCTTTTTTTTAGGGGGGGAGGGAACCAAATTTTAAATTTATATAAATAAATAAAACATTTCTTTATTAATAAAAATATTTTGTACATTTTTATTTTCATGAAAATGTTTGGTAACCGATAGTCAAAGGTGCACGGTAGCTCTCTAGAAAAACGCACTATAGAAGCGGATATGAGCGGAATGTAAGGTGACTGAGCGTTTTAAAAACCTTCTCCTTTCGGGTCGAAGTTCGTAGGATCGAACCTCCTTATACCTCTATTATAGTTTGTTTTACTAAAGGTGAGTCGATTTGACAATTAACACACGGTTATTTTCAATATTAAAATAAAAGGAAATAAATAGAAGTATAAAATATTTTTGTATTTTTATATAAAATAAAACGAAAACTTTCACGGGGAAAGGATCTTCAAGGCTCGAACACGAACAATCCCGCAAAAATCGCTACACATCTTCTCCCGACACGGAGCAATTTTGATAATCTCGTATATAAAGAACGTGTCATAACAAAATAACCTCTAATATAATATCAATATACACACACACACACACATAAGCAAAGTATCGTACACATTATTCTTAGGAAAGAATAATAAGTAATCAACATGGGTATCGTTCTCCTCGGTGAGAAGTGAATGGAAATTCACGTTCATATCGTAAATCGAGCTTGATTGTCATTTAAGTTTTGGATTTGAATTCTAAATCTAATAACGCAAAGGGAAACCTCATAAAGACAAGCTAGACTAAAAATTAAGGCAATTTAAATTCTTAATGACATTTAAAGTTAAAACAATTAATAACCAAACACAACTAATTAACCAAATATGAAAAAATTAAACTCTTAAAATTCAAAATGCAAATTTCTTAAACTTAAATGTATTAAACTAAATTTTGAAAAATAGAAAATATTTTTTTTGTAAAATTTTTCTACAATATTAAATAATATTTTTTAAACTAAATAATACTAAAAATTAAATTAAAAATATAAAACTAAATCCTAAAAATTTGAGAAAATTTATAAAAATACTTTAAGCTAAAAAGGAAGATTACAAAGAAAAATGACCTAATAAGCTGTTTCCAATAAGCAGTTAAAAATCAAATAAGCAAAATAATCTAAATCTAAAATACTATAAGAATTAATTAAGACAACTCTATAACGAAAAAGACCCAAGGGCAGAATGGTTAAGGCGTTGTGTGTGTGAAGGAGAGGTCACAGGTTCGAACCCTGTGACTTTCCTTTTGTAAAAACATTTTTTTTCTTTTTGAAAAAACTAACTAAACTACAAGCAAAAATAAAGAAACTTTAATAAAGGGCTTATTGCCAGAACTTATTATTAAGCTAGAAAAAGCTATTTAAAGATGACAGAATGCTAAAACTTACTAAATGTCTATTTAGCTAAAACTTGCTTAGCTTTCAGGACTTAATAAGCAAATTGAAAGAAAATGAGCTGATAACAAAACCTAAACTCAACCTAATAAGCTCTAAGGACTAGGAAATAAGCAAAAAGTATAAGCTAAAAACATCAAAAAGCTAAAAAACAGATTGACATTTGAAAACAGACTAAAAGGTTTTTGAAAGGGCTTTTGACCAAAGTTTAAGCTAATGTTTAGGACACATAAGCTCTTAACATAAGCTAAAAACTAAAAACAGATAAAGACTAACACTTAAAGAACTCAAATAAGTTGAAATTCAGATCATAAGCTAAACAAATAAGCTAGAAAAAGATCATGAAAATGACACACTACACTAGATTTTTTTGGCTTTTTGGAATGAAATGACACTTTTGCAGCTTGAAAATAAGACTCAATAAGCAAAGTAAAAGACTAAAAGCTTTAAACAAATTAAGACCTTGACTCTAAGAACATTTAAAAGATAGAATTAAGAAAATAAGACAACTAAATAAGCTTAAAACTCAAATTAAATCAGACTGCATTTATTTGACTTTTATGCTAAATGACCCTATTTGCAACTAAAATTTAAGACTCAAAAATGACTTTGACAATCTAAAAGCTTAAAACAGATTAATTAAAGACTCCAATAAGCTAAATGAAACAAAATTTAACCTAATTAAAGATAGGTATTAACCTCTAATGATCTACAAACTAAGGCCGTAAAGAACAAGCTTAAAAACATCAAAATGCTTAACTGATATCAACGGGCTTTACCAAGCAAAATTACTTCTAAAACAGATGACAATGATTCTCATAGACCTCACATTGATCACAAAAACCATACCTCAAGAATAAATTCACAAATAAGCAGTTTGATACCACATTGAACAAGTAGACTTGAACATATGCTAGCACAAACTCCTAAATCTTAATCAATCATATTCTAGCTTGAGAAAACTAATCCTAAGACTCAATTAAAGCTTATTAAAACTAACTTAATCCCTAGATTAACCTTAGTAGTCTTAACTTATGTTAAGACTGCTTATGCCAAACACCCCTTTAAACTTTAAAAAAACTAATTTTAAGCTAAAACAGATATTATAAAGCCTGGATTATTGAAAACATATAAAGATCTACGAATATTAAAGACAAATAAGCAATAACCTAAGAGAAATAAGCACTTATTTATAAGCTACACAATTGAGTAATTTTAAATACTAAAATAGACTGAATTAATGCAAACTAAAAACAAGCTTATCTTAAACTATAACCTGACTATAATAAACTAATGCAGAGCTGGATAAGCACAAATAAGCATGAAATAAGCAGAATTAAGCATATTAAGCAAGTAAATAAGCTAAGACAGGAATTAAAGCTATAAAGAGTAAAAGTAAACTAACCATGGTCTTTTGCTCTAAACAAGGACATAATTGCTCTTAGAGCTTATCTACAAGATCTAGCTTGTTGAAAACAAGCTGGTAAACACCATAAGCCCATCCATTTTTGGCTTATAATCCAAAATAGCTTGTTATGCAGAATTTGAGGTATTTATAGTGAAATGGCTTATTCAGCTAAGCTTTTAGGAGGCTTAGATGAATAAGCAATAACTTAGAAGGTAATGAGCTTATTTGAGCTTATATAAGTAAATTCAAAACACATTTAAACAAAATTCGTATAAAATTTAAACACGAAATTTAAAGGAAACTTGAATTTTATTAATAAGAAAGGTTTACAATGCTTTAAAAGGGAAATTACATGAATTAAAATTACGATAAGCAGAAAATAAGCTAAATTACTCTACTCCTAAACTACACTACACTAGATGTCTTCTACTGTGTGAATGAGCTATCTATTTATAGCATCTGAGGGATGATTTAGGCGAGGAAGAACGTTCCTTAAGCCTTCATTTCAAGCCTTGATTCTCTAACAAACTTCTCTAATCCTCTATTTGAGCCGTCAACACCCCGGCATGGCGGAAACAGGGAATTTGCGCACGTACCATTCATCGCACAAGATACAATATCATACACTTTACATAGTTTACATTCATTAAAATTGAAGTTTTACATGAACTTTACAAGTTAAATCTTAACATAATTCGGATTCCTACATCCCATCTCTACCAGGTCCACCTGGGGTACATTCTTTCTTCTTCCAATACAATCAATACCTTTGATTTGAACACACCTAAAAATAATACTCAAAATAAGTTCTAACAATAATGTTGGGTTGATGCTTCATTAGGTTTGACCTTAAACCCAAAAGTTGTGCCAATATTTCAACAATGGACAATAGTGCTATATGACAGTGAATATATGCAAACAACCTTAGCATCACCGCTAATCAATAACCATATGTCACTTACGCACCTAAAGGGCCTACCAGCTGGAGCACTAAAATTAGGGCAGGACCACACACAAACCTAGGTAGGCGTACCCATCCGCTCCAATAATCACACACATACTGGGTAGGCGTACCCATCCGATCCAATAATATCACAAATACTGGGTAGGCGTACCCATCCGATCCAAACAATCATACAACACATAATATTCACATAGCAGTCATAAGCACATATCTTGTCGCAAAAAATAAAACCACATTTCGCACAGATCAATTCAAAACATTTCAAAACATATTTGAGTATCATTTTCCCTCAACGGAAAAACCAGTAAAAAGTGGGGCTATGAGAACTCACCTCAATCAGCAATCAAAGTATATATATCCTTATATATATATTAAATATATTGGAAAAAATACGAACAATAATCACCGACCAGGTTCGATACCGAACAGGCACAACTGGTCAACACATAAAACACATAATCCACCAAAACAAATTTCCAAATCACGTCACTACCAGTGACATCCACAAAATTTCTCAAGGCAACACGCACTACACTAAGGCAAGCATGACCAACATCAAACAATCATCTTGTTACAGAAACCACCATCTTGTTACCAAGACTTTATCTCATTATCAACACTTTATCTCATTTTATGGTTGTGTGGTAATTACGCGAAAACAACTCAAATACACTTGGGCAAAGTGTGACATCAACACAATACAGCTCAAACACCTTAAACTGTTGAACGATACAATTTACCAAAATACTCCGCGAAAAAAAATGACGAAAAGAAATGAGCAAGAGCTCAAAAGCCAAAGATAAATAATCCACACTCCCGTAATCGATATGATATATAATATATATATATACACGCACACACACATAATTAGTTGATAATTTAAATAAAATAATAATATTTTATGGTTATTCTCGTCTTATTACCGGGCTAACTAGGTACAACGTCTC
>BQNB010123096.1:0-15022 GCA_026074375.1 Tanacetum coccineum
TCATAGGCATCCAGATCATCGACTTGATAAGCAGCATTGTGGGTAATGACAGTCTGAGAGGTTTGAGTGTCAGGAAGTCCCGGATCTGCCAAAAATGCTATCTCTTCCTCTGTTAAAACATGACCACTTGATTGAGCTTGAACCAACAACACGTTATCATTGAACCACGTTTCATCCCTTTTTCTCTTAGGCTTAGTACACTTCTTAGAAATATGACCCTCCCCTTTGTAGTTGTAACAGATGACAGTCTGTTGTTTTCTTGCGTTGCTTCCACTTGCTCCATGAGTGTATTTTCTCGTTGTTCCAGCAACATAAGTAGTTTGTCTCCCCTGAACAGGTTTGCTCCCATGTTACTTTTATTTCTTTGTTGTTAGCTTGTTGACGAGGGGTTGTCGATGAAGTCCTTAGCTGATTGTTGGTAGTAGGATACCGGGATGTGACAACATCAGTTAAGAATGACATCATGTGATTGATCGCATCAATTGGATCATCCCCTTTCTGGAACACTGGAACAATTAGACCGGAGTCTGGTTGGGAAAATTCAGATTGTTGATGTTGGTAAGTTGTGGGAGCATATTCCAATTGTGGGATGGATGATTGTGGAGAATAAACGTTGTGGTGAACTGAGGATTGGTACTCATTTGATGGATAAGTGATTGAAAGAGGTGTTGATTGACTGGTTGTGAATTGTTGAGTCTGATAAGGTGTTACAAACTGTGAAGACGGATATGGTGAAACATGATGTTGAAGTTGAGAGTTCGGGAGAGTGTGTAGATGAGATTGATAAGTTGACGGAGGTAATTGGTGAGATGCAACTAAAGCAAGAGGATCGGAGTTACGTTCATGCATCAAACGAACTTCATTTGCATGTCTTTCGTGTTGTTGCAGGTAAGCATGAAGCTGATCAACATTGGTAGTATGCAAGTCTTTGACCAATTTAACATCAGTAACAAATTTGCTCCATTCATCAGGAAGAGTGTTTAAAAACTTGGTGTTAACTTGAAATTGCTCCAATGGCATCTTGTAGATGTTCATATCATTGAGTAACAGAGTGAACCTCAAGTAGTACTCATGTAACGACTCTCCTTTCTTGTAAGTGAACTTATCGAATTCATCATACAGCTTACATTCTCGTTCTTGTTTTGTTAACGACGTTCCTTGCATTAGCAGTTTAATCTTCTCCCAAAGATCTTTTGCAACACGATGTTGACTCACAAGAGCATAGATTTCAGTTGGAAGGCCTTGGAGAATGATGTTTATTGCTTTGATGTCACAATCAGCTTGAATGGCTTCAGCGGGAGTCAGTTCAACATATTCCTTAAGCCTTGTTACTCCATCCTCAGTGATTGAAGGCCAAACGAGTGGTCCTTTTTCAACAGAGGCAAGAATCATTCTTCCATGAGGTCTATTCAACATATACAGTTCCATTCGGCTCTTCCAAGAATCATACAAGTGTTTTTCAAGCATTGGTGGTTTGTTGTCTCCTCCTGAAAGAAGTGACTTATCGGCAAGAGTCGTCATTGTGGTATCAAAAAGATTACAAATTGATCGATCGGTGGTAGAAAGAAATTGTGTTTGGTTATGTGATTGTTGAGTCTTGAAATGAAACTACACGGGATTTTATAATTCTTGACAAAACCGGGAAAACAAGTGTTTGTTTCACGGGATTTTACAAGTCAAAGAAATAAACCGTATAATTTAAAACTTTGAGTTAATGTGTCTTAAATGGAATTGACTAGTTCGGTTGACAAAGAAACTGACTAGTTCAGTTGTCAAAGAGACTGACTAGTTCGGTTGTCTAGTTCGGTCGTCTAGTTTGGTTGTCACTAGTTCGGTTCCTCTTGTTCGGTTCAAACTAGTTCGGTTGTTAAACAACTAAGCTAGTTCGGTTATGCTTGTTCGGTTAACTCGTTCGGTTAACTAGTTCGGTTTCAACAGACAACAACTAGTTTGGTTCCAACTTGAGTAAACCTCGTTCGGTTCAAACTGTGAGCACTCGTTCGGTTCCAACTGACAGGAGTCTAGTTCGGTTCTCTTGATCTGCTTACTCGTTCGGTGACCTTGTTCGGTTGTACTCGTTCGGTTCCAACTACTACGAAACTCAAATTTTCAAAACTCAAAAAAACACATTTTTGAATGGTTTTTAGCAAAAATTCTTGTACAACTAGTGTTACTAACCCTATATGAACAATAAAAATGAAAACTTTAAGGTTTTTACACCAAAAAATTTTGAATCAAAAATTTTGTTCTTTATAAAGATTTTGAACACAAATCACAAGATAAACACAAAAACTAAACACACCACTCCATGGCTCTTGATACCAATTGAAGAAACATGTAATCTAATGATCTACCAAGAACAAGAGAGAGATGTGGGTTGTGATGTTTAGAGAGAGAAAGTGATGGAATGGATGATGTTATTACTATATGGAAAATATGGAAAAAATGAAACAACCCACCCCTCTCCAAGGCTAGGAGAGGGCTTATATACTTACATGATGGCCGGCCCATGGGCTATGATGGGCTTCCCATGGGCCTTAGGCCGGATTAGCTTCTATACTTAACATTATACAATCTACGAGCTAAGACAGTTTATGTCCATCTCTTCAATATCCAAGTCATCAATCTGTTCCAGGTCTTCATGAAGCAAGTCCCAGTCCTTCAATGTCCATCTATTCAATTTCCAACACAGTTTATGTCCATCTCTTCAATGTCCAAGTCATTAATCTGTTCCAGATCTTCATGAAGCAAGTCCCAGTCCTTTGATTGTTTAGCAAAGAGGGAATAAATAACTTCATCAGCAAAACCAGCAAGAGCTTCTTTTTCTGGAATATTGGTTGAAGAAGTAGAAGGAGTGTAAGTACTATAGGCACCAGTAAAACCAGACTTAACCTTATTAGTGCTGCTTTTGCTTTGTGAAACAAAAGCAACATTTTGAGCACTTGAAAATGTTTTTGAGGCA
Organism: Tanacetum coccineum; assembly: GCA_026074375.1. Lineage (NCBI taxonomy): Eukaryota > Viridiplantae > Streptophyta > Magnoliopsida > Asterales > Asteraceae > Tanacetum > Tanacetum coccineum. The sequence goes on from BQNB010123096.1 coordinate 2,963, forward strand.
CCTTGGATTTCCTGCTCAAAAACCCTAAGATTATTGTACAGATCATCAATAGATAAAGTGTTAACATCTGGTTTAGTTCTCTTAGTCATTGCCAGATTAGACCATGCTGGGGGCAAAGATCTAAGAAACTTATGATTTGCATCCTCAGTTGATACTTCAGCACCATGAGCTTCCAACTGTGAAAGTAATATGTTTGGAATCTGTCATATCCCTTTTTCTAACCCTTCTGACTAGATATTGTAAATGCTTTTAAATTGTTGTTTGAAAACAGCCTTTCTGCATTTCGTTGAATTATGCATTACCACCAAACCTGTTCTGATGGCTTCCCAGATTTCTTTTGCATCCAATCCATTCCATGCAAATCTTCTCATAATGTTCATTAGGAATGCCAACAGCAAGATCTTCTTGCCTTACCTTTCTTTTCAACAGCTTGAATTTCCTCAGCAGATACTGTGTAAAGTATTCGAATAACACCATCCTTTCCAGTTGAAATTCTCTTCTTGGAGTTTCCATTCTGAATTACCTTCTAAACATCATTGTCAATGTACTTAAGGTAATGCTCCATCTCCATAGCCCATATAGCATACTCCTCCTTCTTTATGAGATTGGGGAGATTATATTGAGATAACAGTATTTGAGGAATTCACTCTGTAGTTGTTTGTTTTAGTGGCACTACCAGTGGTCTGATGCATCTTCATGGTTTAATGCTTCATCATCACTGAGATGTTGAGAGAACTCATCATTAGCAGGTTGAGACATTTGTAAAGATCTGAAAGAGAGTGTTTGTTTGTGGTTCTAGTGATTCTTACTCAGAGTCCCTCTATTGGCTCTGATACCACTTGTAGGTCCTTGGTTTTGGATCTATATAGCCTTTGTAAGACAATAGCTAACTTGAATAAATCCAAATCAACTATGTGAGAGACACTGACTATGAATACCAAGTGTTAATGCGGAATCTTAACACAAGTATTAAGAAGAACACAATATAATACTAACTTTGCTATTGATTTCTATTAAGCTTCAATGCTACTATTTGTTATTTAAAACTCTATGCCGTAGGGTTTCTTTTATACACCAAGGAAACCCTAAAAGGCTATACAAAACGTGTGAAAAGATAACATATATCTTTTCCTAATATATCTCTAAGATAACACTTATCTATAGAACAGACTTAACTAGACAAGAACAGAACTAACTATTGTTCTGCCAGACTTAACTTAGTACTGGCAGACTTAACTATGTCTACCAGACTTAATTCTATAACTACCAGACTTAAGTCTGTTACTCCCCACTAACGATGCTAGAGTTGTAGTTAAGTTTTTGAAATCTCTTTTTGCCCTATTCGGTACACCGAGAGCTATTATAAGCGATCGTGGGACCTATTTCTGTAATGATAAATTTGCTAAAGTAATGTCTAAGTATGGGGTCACTCATCGTCTTGCTACCGCTTACCACCCTCAAACGAGTGGTCAAGTCGAGGTGTTGAATCGTGGGTTAAAACGTATTTTAGAAAGGACGGTTGGAGAAAATCGTGCCTCGTTGTCCGATAGGCTTGATGACGCTCTATGGGCATTCCGTACTGCTTATAAGACACCAATTTGTTGCACCCCTTACAAGCTCGTGTATGGAAAGTCATGTCATCTACCTATCGAATTAGAGCATAGAGCATATTGGGCATTAAAACATGCTAATTTTGATCTTAAAACCACAGGAGATCACTAGAAGCTGCAACTTAATGAACTCAATGAGCTTCGTGATCAAGCATACGAGAATTCTTTAATTTATAAGGAGAGGACGAAGAAGCTTCACGACTCAAAGATCAAAAACCGCATTTTCAATGTTGGTGATCAAGTCTTGCTTTTCAACTCTCGTCTAAAGATATTCTCGGGGAAGCTTAAAACCCGATGGTCCGGCCGTTTCACTATAACCGAAGTAATTCCATATGGCACTACAAAATTATCTCATGCCGATGGATCAAACTTCAAAGTGAATTACCACCGACTTAAGCACTACTTCGGAGGGGACACACCAACAACGGTTGTCCCAGATCTCCAGACTTTCTCCAAGGATGAATGAATTCAGGGATCGAGTCAAGCTATGCGACTCGGTTACCAAAAACAAAGCGCTTCGTGGGAGGCACCCCATGCTTATCCATTTTCTATTTTCTATTTTATTTCTATTGTGATGTGAGGAGGCTTGTACTCTTCTGATTCTTTGTGTTTGTTGTTTGTTGTGATTGTTTGCAGGATGAACCCAAATTTTCTGAAGTCTTTCGTGTTCGGTGTTTTGTCCCGGTCCACTTGAGCTTCCTAGCCTTTGCTTGCATTTAGTTTAGGGGAATCCGATATCCTAAAGATTATTATCGTCTAACATTTATCTTTTAGCACACTTAATAAACGGCTAAAGATTTTTGTAATACTTGCTTCATGTTTAGGTTATGCATTAGACTTTTTGAGTTCTAGTATGGGGTTTTTAAGTCTTAGGCTAGGAAACATTGAGGACAATGTTTAATTTTAGTATGGGGTAGTATATCTTCGATATGATCTTACCTACTTTTACCCGTTGTTCTCACGTACCCCGTTTTCCCACCAAAATTTTCAAAAATATGAAATTTTTTAAAATTTTCAAAAAATAAAATAAGTGTTTTTGTCACAAATTTTGACTTTCCTGCTGGGTAGAATAAGAGTAAATTTTGACCCAATCGAGCATGTTGAGCTCTAGCTTGTTCCTTAACTTTTAGGCTAAGCGTTCGCGGATCTTCGCGAAGAACGAAAAATGATAGAGTTAAGTATGAGCGGGATGCTAAACAAGGATTAGTTGGAAATCTTAAGAGCTCATGTATGTAATTTGTGACTTTTTCTCCCATAAGCTCTTAACCGGATTAATATACGTGCTGTTTTTGGAGACTAAACTTAAATCAACAATTTTTTATGTAATATATAGCAAAAAATTTAGTCTTAGTTCAAATTTATACTTGAATTTTTCAAAAAGAAGTCTTCTTTATATATAAAAAAAGTTTCATCCTAAATAAAGGCTGTGGGCGATAAAATTTAACTAACACATTGCCGGCTCCACAACCGATGTGTTTAGTCTAACTAAAAGAGAAGCCCATAGATAAGAATAAAAATCGAGACTGTTAAAAGTTTGTTGCATCTTGCCGCTCAATCCGAGACTGATAAAAGTTTGATGCATCTTGCCAGCTCACAACCGATGTTGCAGCCTTCTAAAAGGTCGAGGGTTACAATTGCATAAATATTTAAATAGTTAAGTCTAAATTAATAAATAGATTTCTTTTTGTTAAATTCAAATATGTTTTTGAACTTTGACTATTCTATTTTAAAGCTATGTATATTCAGGAAACCTGAGAGTTTTTGAAACCTAAGGTCCGTGAGTCCCGATACTAGTCTCTGTGGGGTGTCAAAAGCCTGGTCACTTAGCCGCAAGGTTGGGATGTGCCGAGACGAAAGTCGCTACATGGGATGATCTTACCTTCAAACTCATTATTCTTGGGTGGAACGTAAAGCATTGTATTTTCTAAAACGTTGATCCATGGTTGAAATTTAAAATAACACATTCACTTAAGATATAATAAATGTCGGGAGTAAAAAGTTCACAAGTTGCAAATATAAGCAGTGTTAGCATCTTTACTGATATTTAGCTGTGATTTCGTTTTAAGCTTGGTTTGGAGCAAGTGAAAAGTCGGGGACGATAAATTTATCCTTTTTGGGGCATTCTCGGATCGAAATGCATCTTGTTCTATGATCCCTAATGGTTATGAAAATAACGAAAGTCAAAATATAGTAAGTTTTACAAATGGGAAAATAGGGTGTTTTATAAGTTGTGATTTCTAAACTCTCTCTACAAAAGTCTTTACTACTTTTCAAATATTTAGTTGGGGAAGTTTTGAGGTATTTGGTTTTAAAGCATATAATATTGCGTGATGACACGCAATCATTTAGTTTGGGGAATTTTGATATGTATGAAAACACATATCCTTTCTATATCAAAAATGTCCCTTAAAAGACCAAATTGTGCATAAAACGCTTGTATATTGCTTGTTTTGTCTTTATGATTGTGTAGGTACGGATAATGCAAATATATCAAGAAAACAGTCAAAACTAGACAAACACGGACACGAGACAGAAAAGAGTGTACAAAAGCCGGAAATTGATAGCAAGAAGGGTCAAATAGTCAACTGGTCAACCAAAGTCAAGTCACTAAAAGACAAAAAACCAGAAATTCCCAAAACAGCCCTCATGATTAACCATGTTACAAAATTACCCTTAAAAGCCCTAATGATCGTTAACTCTTTTCATTATAAGAGTTAACACCTGTTATCTATCCATATTAACATACAACCAAGCCTAACTCCTTTATATAACCCAAAGCCCAAAAATCCCAAGCCCAAGTCAAAGCCATAAACCTCCCAGTCAAATATTACCAATTTCTTTTAAACGGTTAAAAGGGCGCGAATGAACATTTACTGTTCATCGTCTCCTTCAATTAACCACTCACTCAAAACATGGGGGTAATTGCAATTAATGACGTGGATATTAAATTCAAGTATCAAGGACTGACATGGCAAGGAAAAACGTCATTGAGGAGCTTTGATTGGCCAATTCCCAAAAGAGAAGACACGCGGGCAAAGGAGAAAACACACCAATCAAGTAGGATTTGTACTAAAATGCTCACAAAAGAAGCACAAGTGCTCTGACACACGGAATGCCACGTTGGCAATCCGTGTGCTCACCAAGTTGATCCAACGGACAAGAATCAAGATCAAATGATTGGAAGAATGAAAGGACAAGATCAAAGGGATTGAGGAGCATGGCTATGACCTATAAGTTTCATTTGCAGGCTATAAAAAGCCCCTCACACTCACACACAAAATGTTCTCTTTTTTTTCCTTTAATTTCTAGCTTAAATGTATATTTAGTTTTTTAAAATTAGCTTATTTAGTTTTTTAAAATTAGCTTATGTAATTTTACTTTCCCAGCTTATTATACTCTCAATTTCAACTTATTGTAATCAGTTTTATTATTAATGAAAGCATCCTTAGTTTTTATATAAACTGTTTTACCTTAAAAGCTTTTATTACTCTCAAATGTTCTTATCTAATGTTACACAAGCTCCTATAAGCTCATCATAAGCTCTTTGAGTCTCTAAGCTCAAATTGAGCTCATAATAAGCATCTAATCTATTTAAACTCTTAAAATCAGATAAATACCTCTGCTAAATGGATTTTGAGCTTTTGGATGATAAGCTTACAATGGAAGAGCTTATGGGACCCTACCAGCTTATCCTTGGATAAGCTGGAGCTTGTAGACAGCTCATTTGAGCCTTTATTGCCTTTGTTTAGCTAAGGCTATTGTAAGTCTTCATTTATCTTTCTGTCTTAATTTTCCTAGTTTAATATTGCTTAATCTGCTTATTTACTTGCTTAATTGTGCTTAATCCTGTCTTAGTATGCTTATTGATCATGTTTGAGTGTCTGTTTTATAGATTGATAGTGTAGATCTTAGTTTTTCTTATTTGTCTCATAAATCTTAAAAAAATCAAAAAAATAATTAGCATAGTTAGTAGCTTATAGATTCTGGCTTAATTTCTTATTTATGAATGCTTAATAAGGTTGTTAAAAGTTGTGAGTCATCTGGTATTAAAACTTTACTCATTAAATCTTACATTCATAAGCTAGAAATGGATTTAAGTGCAATAAAGGGGTGTTTGGGACAAGCAGTATTAACTACAAGTTAATACTGTTTGTGGTCCTTTGATCCTTTAGTTACATTTGAATTTCCAAAACTAGGTTTATAAGTGCAGGATTTATAAGTTTGATTAGGAATAATTAAGTTTTCATAAGTTTTCTTATTGCTATATTAAATCTGTGATAATTCTGCCAATTCTAGTTTCATTTTAAGCTCAGGTAGAATTTAGCTAATCTAGTTTAATTATTTGAGTTGATTTAGGTGTTTTATCAGTGTTGCATTTAGTTCTTAAGGTCTGCATTTTTAGGTTTTAAGTTTTTGGTCATATGCATGCCAACTGCATCAGATAATGAAAACAACAAAGAGTCCATTTTCTAGCTTAAATTTCAGATGGTAATTGTAGTTTTTAGGATTTGATTTTCATAGCACAAGTAGGTCTAGGGTCATTAATCATTAGTATTAGCTTACTCTTTCAAAATAAGCTCTTTTGATAATATGTTTTTAAGCTGCAATTGTGCTTTTTGTCTTTTCAAAACTCAAAACAAACTCAGTAACTGCTGAGTATTTTGACTGTTTTCAAAGTGCTTTTTCATTAAGCTCTCATTATTCAAAACAGTTTTAAAAAGCATTTTCATTAAGCATTTGAGTCAAGCTTTCAAAATATATAAGCTTCATTTCTTGTAGAGCTTATTTTCTAGCTTAATATAAAGCTCAAAAGTAGCTTAAGGTCTGTTTGAATTTAAGTTTTCATAAGTACTTATTGTGGTTTTCAGTTTATGGCTTGGTCTTTTGAACTTATTTCTTTCATTTCCAGCTTATTAGGGTAGGCTTAGGATTAAGATTAGCTTAAAGTCTTTTAGTGATAGCTTAATTTAGTTGTAGCCTTTAAGAAATTTTGAAAAAGCCAAAAAATATAAGTAGTAGTAATCTGTTTGCTTTGTTAAGCCATTTCTGGCTTATTTTCTTGTTTTTAATTAAGCTGTTTTCACAAAAGTCCTTTATTCCTAGCTTATTTTTCACTTTGTTTTTAAAATTTTCCAAAATAAAAAAAATATATAAAAAAAGTTGAGGGGGGGGGGGACTTGAACCCACGACCTCCTGCATACAAACCCACACACTTACAATTGTGCTTCAATAGCTCATCCGTGAGCTCTTCTTTCCATTTAATACTTAACCTCGTTTTTGGCCTTATAAGCCCAAGCCACTTCGTGGCTTATTAGTGGCTTTTTAGAGCTTATTTGATAAGCTGGGCTAGCCAGCTTATTTTTCTTAGGATACTTATAGCTCTTAGCATTTTTCCTGTTTTTCTTAGAATTTTTCATAATCATTTGTTATTTTTAATTAATTTTTGAAACTTAAAAATTTTAAAAAGCCATAAAAAATAGAAAAAGTTTTTAGAAAATTACAAAAAAATAGTTTTTAGTTTTAGAATAAATTCTTTTAGGTTTATAAGCATTAAAATCATTTTTACCCTTTTTAGATTTTAATTTCCATTTTTAACTTTTTAAATTAGTTTTATAAAATAGATTTTTATTATAAAAAGAAGTTAAAAATAGTTTTCTGAGTTTTTATAATATTTTAGACTTTTCTAAGTTAGAAAATCATTTTTAGAATTTTTAGGTATTAATTTGCTATTTTCTAGGATTTTAAATAGATTTTTCTGAATTTTTCTCATTTTTCCTTTAGGTTTTATAATTTTTCGTAGTTAAAATTTTTAGAAAACCAATAAAAAATAGAAAAATAATTTTTAAAAATACAAAAAATTAGTTTTTAGTTTTAGAATAAATTCTTTTAGGTTTATAAGCATTAAAATCATTTTTACCCTTTTTAGATTTTAATTTCCATTTTTAACTTTTTAAATTAGTTTTATAAAATAGATTCTTATTATAAAAAGAAGTTAAAAATAGTTTTATGAGTTTTTATAATATTTTAGACTTTTCTAAGTTAGAAAATCATTTTTTAGAATTTTTAGGTATTAATTTGCTATTTTCTAGAATTTTAAATAGATTAAACTCGTTTTTAATTCATAAAAAATCATTAAAAAGCCAAAAAAATATATATATATAATATAATACGTATATTAACCGGGAAGTATGATTCCCGAGTCGTTATTCCCCAACGATTTATGAAATTGAGACCACGTTTGTTGTTCGGACAATGATTTGAATTGGTAACAAAGATTGATTTGATTATCTATTTCTATGAATTAAAAACAATTAAAATAAGTAAATGATAACAATTAAGCACGAAAACAAACAACGGGAAATTAAACTTTAACTAAAAAAGCAAAACGGGAACCCTAAATGGTAATTAAAAAAAAACTAAATTTCCAAAATTAAACCTAAAATGAATTTTTCTCTTTTAATAGACTCTAATTGACTAAAAAGTAAGTTTAAAGAAAACTAGAACAAAAACGGAATTGAAATGAGCTTAAAAACACGAAAAACGTGAACGGGAACGAATCACGTTCTTTAAAAATCGAAATTTTGCAATTTTAACCCTACGGGGACAAAACTAATTTTCCTAGAAACTTTATGATAAAAGAAAATTTTCTAAAAAAGAATTATATTTTTTTGATTATTTTTCTATTTTTTATGATTTTTTAAAGTTTTTAATAAAAATAAATGTTTAAAAATACTAAACTAATTATAAAAATTCTGAAAAAATTATAGAAAATAGCTTGAACTAATAAGATCCTAGGAAAAATAAGCTTGGTTACACAGCTTATCGAATAAGCTGTGTAAAAAGCTTAAACAGCTTATTGCACTAAAGAGGCAAAACGTGTATAAGTAATAGACTTTGTGAATCTATAACGAAAAAGACCCCAGGGCACGTTGGTAGTGAGGTGTTGTGTGAGACGTTTATAAGGGTTGAGGGTGTTGAGGTCGGGGGTTCGAGCCTTGCTCACCCCCGATTTCCATCTTCCCTTTTTTTTTATTTTTAAAAACTTATAAAAACAAAGTTGTAGATAAGCTAAAATTAAGCACTTTTAATAAAAAGCCCTAAATAAGCTAGAAATAGCTGAAAAGCAAACAGTAAACACTTGACTTATTTTTAGACTTCTTACAAAACTCAAGTAACTTAACAAACTACAATAACCTAAGACTATGACTTAATAAGCTACAAGCAATCTACAACTACCATAATAAGCTAGTTTGAGCAGGAATTAAACCAATCAGAATAAGCCATAAGCTAAAAATCAAATACAAGTACTTAAATATAAATTGTTAACCAAACAGACAGATAAGCAAGTTTGGGCTTATTTTTAAGCCCAAAGACAGATCCTTATGGTTTATTGACTCGCACAGCCTTAAATATTACCCTAAACTCTATCTAAAACAGCTGAGAATAAGCATTTTGAAAATCAAATGGACACTGAAAAAGCTGCTAGAAAAGTGCTACTCACACAGATTTGCTATTTTTGATTTTTTTTTCTTTAAAAGTAAAAATACTGATTTTGCAGACTTAGATTAAGCTATGAAATGGACATGGAAATCTTACAACCAGCTATAAAACTTAAAATTTACTACCTAATCTATTTGTGCACCTATTTTAAGAAGCCATAACTAAATGATGAATCCAAAAAGATGCTGAGGATGTTTTAAACATCAGTTTGAAAACTTTACCACTGCACCAAATGAAAGTCTGGATAAGGCTTATGATAGGTTCCAAAAACTCATAAGTAAATTGGAGGTTCATGCTGCTCCAGTATCAAAGGAAGATAGATATCAACCAAAAGTTTCAAAGAAGTCTTCCTCCTTCATGGAGTCAAATTGCTTTAATCATGAGAAATAAGCCAAACATCGACCAGATTGATATTGATGATCTCTACAACAACCTTAGGGTCAATGAAGATGAAATGAAAAGGTCTTCAAGTTCCACATCTAATTCTCAGAACTTGGCTTTTCTTTCTTCTAAGAATACAAGCAGCACTAATGAAGTTAGTACTGTCAGTGGAGATTTTGGAGTTAGTCCTGCTGGAGGAACTAGTTCATCAAGTTAAGTTTCATCTACTCCATGTGCTGATGAAGTAATGTGCTCTTTCTTTGAACAACAAACAACCAGTCCTCAACTTGAAAATGAGGATTTGCAGCAGATTAATGAAGATGACCTGGAAGAATTAGATCTTAGATGGCAGGTGGCCATGTTGACTGTCAAGGTGAAGAAATTTATTCAGAAGACAGGAAGGAACTTGGATTTGAAAGGAAAACAACCTTTTGGCTTTGATAAGTCAATAATTGAGTGCTACAGTTGTCATCGGACAAGGCATTTTTCTAGCGAATGCAAATTAGGAAGGAACCAAGGGAAAAGGTCATATGGTGATAATGGCAAGAGGAATGCACCAACAAATGAATCTTCATCACAAGCACTAGTGGCACAAGATGGTCTAGGAGGCTATGACTGGAGCAATGATTTTGATGTAGGATCAGTTAATTATGCTTTAATGGCCATCTCCTCTTCAAGCTCATCAAGTTCTTCTGACAATGAGGTACAAAATTGCTCTAAACAATGTCTAGAATCTTTTAAAACTCTTCAAAAGAACTTTGATAGTGAAAGAGAAAAACATGGCAGAGCCAGACTAGAAATTCAAGGTTATGAGTTAGCCTTAGAGTCTCTAGAATCTAGAATAATTGGACATGAAAAGAATGAACTAGCTTGGGGTGGAAAATATGAGTTTTAAAACTATAACCTTAAGTGCAAAGAAGTAAAAATCAACAACCTTAAAATAGAACTTGAAAAAGTTGTTAAGGAAAGAGATGAGATGAAAGTTAAGATAGAAAAATGGGAAGAATCATCCAAGAGTCTTAATAAAATACTCAACAGTCAAATAAGTGCAAATGACAAAAATGGTTTAGGATATGGCACACTATTGAATGAAATAAATAACAAGTTTGAAACTGATAGTGAGATTAGTATGAGTGTTTTTAAGCTCAAATCAAGTGAGGAAGAGATCACACCAGCAAATGATAGGTTCTCCAAAGCAGATGGATATCATGTTATTCCCCCTCCTATAACAAGGAACTTCCTAACCCCAAGAGCTGACATATCATTTGCAGGTTTAGATGAATATGCCATTAGGAGGAAAATAATGGAGTAAAAAATAACTGAGCCAAAAGATGATACTAGTAAATCTAAAACTAGTGAGACTGTAGGTAAAACAAATAAAGTTGAAAAATCTAAACCAAAGATTAACAGAGATAAATTTATCATTGAGGATTGGAACTCAGATGATGAGGATGATGTGTCTGAAGTAAACACAGTTAGTCCTGTTAAGACTAATGAGACTCAAACAGTTAAAACTTAAGTTGATAAAATTGGTCAAATTTCTCAGAAGGAAAGAATTAGATTTAAGAAAATAAAAGCTTGCTTTGTCTGTAAGAGTACTGACCATTTGATCAAAGATTGTGATTCTTATGCCAAAAAGAGTCCAGAACCTAAGCTGAAAACTATGGTCAATACCGGTCAAAGGGTGGTCAAACCAGTATGGGATAATGCTAAAAGGGTTAATCAATTTTTTTAAAATAATTTGAAATATCCTCAAGCAAGAAGGACTTTTGCCCCATCAGGAGTTCTAACCAGGACAGGTTTGGTTAATCCTGTTAGGCCAAATGGGAAAAGAGCAGTACATACTGTTAGTACTGCTAGGCCTATTAGTACTGCTAGGCCTATTAGTACTGCTAGGCATTTTAGTACTGCTAGGCCATTTGCCCTAAAAATAGCACAAACTGGTAGTGCTATTAGACTTAAAACAGATGAGTCTAAATTATAGCACAGGAGATTAGGTCATGTGAATTTCAAAAATATAAACAAACTTGTTAAGGGACACCTAGTTAGAGGCATACCTTCCAAAGTTTTTCTGAATGACCACACTTGTGTTGCCTGCAAGAATGGTAAGCAACATAATGCCTCCTGTAAGGCCAAGTTAGAAAGAACCATCAGAAAGCCCTTAGAATTACTTCATATGGACTTATTTGGACCTGTCTCAGTACATAGTATTAATAAGAAAAGATATTGTTTAGTTGTAACTGATGATTTTAGCAGATTTAGATGGGTATTTTTCTTTGCTACTAAGGATGAAACAAGTGAGATCCTTTTTACATTTATCACAGGCTTAGAAAACCAACTGAACCACAAAGTTAAAATCATTAGATGTGATCATGGGACCGAATTTAAGAACCATGCTATGAAGGAATTCTGTGCTAAGAAAGGGATAAAAAAGGAGTATAGTGTGGGTAGAACTCCATAGCAAAATGGTGTTGCAGAAAGGAAAAACAGGACCCTTATTAAGGCTACTATAACTATGCTAGCAGACTCACTTTTATCTATCCCATTTTGGGAAGAGGCAGTCAATACT
>BQNB010123098.1:0-20161 GCA_026074375.1 Tanacetum coccineum
TGATATCCACTTCCTGCACAATACAAATGCAAAACAAACATATATTTGGCAGTTTTTGTCTGTTTTTGGTCATTTAAGCTCGTTTTTAGAGGTAAAAGATATGTGTAATTAAGCACTTATCACCTTGATTATAGTTACCCGCGGTTGCTGCAACGTATCCTTGAATATTATCCCGATATTCCGGGAAAGTGTTGCCATCGGTAGCGAGACACTGATAATAAGGATGAGCACCACCGCAAGTAACACAAATCTCCTCAACGGCTTTTACGGAAGCTGGAGGTGGGGTAGCTTGAAATTGTTTAAGAATAGCACAACACTCGTTTGTTGATTTACTGCATGAGTAAGTTTGGCTATATCGGAAGAAGAAGAATTACCATCACTTGAGAAACAATCGATTTGTTTCGTGAATTGTGGACCTTGGATTTGTTTTCGATAATCATCAACACATCTTGAGTACTTCTTTCCAAAAGATTACCACCGGCGGCAGAATTCAAGGAATCTTGGTCGGCCGGGTTCAAGGCATTGTAAAAAGTATCAAGTTGGTGCAATTGGGTGAAACCATGATGAGGACAAACAAGAAGGAGATCTTTGTATCGATCTCATGCCTCATGAAACGATTCATCAAACCGTTGTTGAAAATTAGAAATTTCATTTCGAAGGTTTGTCGTTCTTGAGGGGGGAAAGAATTCGTTAATGAATTTGGACACGAGATCCTCCCAAGTGAGAATAGAATGAGGGGGTTCTTTTTCAAGCCAACGACGGGCTGCCCCCGCAAGAGAGAAAGGAAAAAAGCGTAAGCTTAATCGCCAAGTTTGGCACATCCTTGTATTTAATTGTCAATGTTATTTTGTTGAACCAACGGATGTGGTCACGAGGATTGTCTTTCTCAAGTTTGAAGAATTGGTCCAAAGTCATCATATTAATGAGACTATGCTTGAGCTCGAAATGATCAGCGAGAATTGGTGGAACCACGATTGCCTTCGCATAACCCTTGGTGGGTGCACGGAGCAATTCTGCCATAGTACGTTGATCGACCATCGTAACTATGGGTGATTCTTCAAGAGAGAAAGGTTGTTTTGAATGTCTACGATTATGACGTTTCGGGTTTGTGGTGGTTGGATTAGAAGAAGAATTACCAACGAGATTAGAAGAAGAACGAGTGCGCATGCACTAAAAAGAAATTAAGAGAAAATAAAAGAAAAATATTTTTGGCTTTTCAATAATTTCATAATTTATTTTAATGGACAAAACGAGATCGAATAACTTAAACCAATAATCGACAAGCTTCACGGTAGCTCTTTAAAAGAAAAACGCACAAAGGAGCGGAGGAGTAGGAAAGCGCGAAGCTATTAAAAACCTTTCTCCTTTAGGGTCGTAGTTCCTCGGAACAACCCTCCTTATACCCCTCTTATAGTTTGTTAAACTTTTAAAGGTGAGTCGTACGTCGCAAGTGACACAAAGGCAAGTTTTGAATCTTTTGTTTGGGAACTTATTATGATAATGCTTAAGTTGAAAGCATTATATTGATGATGATTTTTATTTCTTGATTAAGGATAATTTTTTTATGTTTTTGATTTTTTTTCTTGATTTTATCTTATACTAATACTAATAAAAGAAAATGAAAAATATTTTTGTGTTTTTGTATTTTTATAAATAAAAGAAAATATTCACAAACGGGAATGAGAACTTCACGAGGGAAGGGTCTTCAAAAACTAATCTTCAAACGTATTCACGAAAATCGCACACACCTCCCCGGCAACGGCGCCAAAATGTCTAACTATGAAAACTTATATTGCTACTATTGCTTATATACTCTAACTATGCCGTAGGGTTCCTTTTATACACTAAGAAAAACCCTAATGGGCTTACAAAACGCGTCAAGTGATCATGCATATCTATTCCTAATATAACTCATGCATATCACTTAAGCAGTACTAACTATATAATTAACAGTACTAACTATTATACTAACAATACTAACTATACTGGCAGTACTAACAATGCACTGGCAGTACTAACTATTATAACTAGCAGTACTAACATACTTAGTCATTTTTCTTGAATAAGCTTGAAATTATATTGGCAGTACTAACTTCTATGTTGACAGTACTAAGTATGTAGGCATTTAATTCCCAATAATCCTCCCCTAAACTTGTGATTCCCTGCAAATCTTCAAGTTTCTTGAATTAAAGCTTTTTGACTCTGAGAGGATTCTTTCAAACATTCTTCTACTTCTGTACTTGTGATCTTATAAACCTTAGAAGTTCAAATGCCATCTCATTTTCATGATCAACCTCTAGTTTTCTGCTTAACATCTTTGATAGCATTTCTTGAGTAAGTTGATTCTTTTTCTCTATCATCATATGAATGGCAATTCCATTATCCATCAACAAAATATGAATTCCACATGAATCAAATAGTCTCCATCTTATCAAATTGTATTCATGTTGATGCCTCTAGACTTCATCTTCTTCATCAGGTTGAAATAAGATCTTCAGATCTCCCCATAACATCAAGTCATATCCTTCTGGTCTTGATGTTACATACCTTTCTTCTACTAGTCTGTGTAGATCCATTACATCATGTCAGTCAAAATCATCAAGCATCTCACTAAAAATTATGTAGTTCTTTGAACCTCCATCTGCTTTGATGATTTGATAATACATAAAGTTTTCTGTCAGAACATGAGTCTTCCAATCAACTATTGGATACTTAGTAGCCAAAGATTCAATTTCCATAGCAAATTCTTCTCTTGGAACCAGATCCAAATAGGCTTTAAGTTCTTCCTTCTCCTTCTTATATTCTGTCTTCTGTCTTTTGGCACTTTGATTACTTTGCTTTTCACCTGCTCTTTTCCTGGCAAGTGTTTTCTTCCTGCTTCCTCCAGCTTTCTTTTTGCTACCTTTTTCCTTGTCTTCAGAATCCATGGGTACAAAAGATTGATTCTGATCCCATACTCTTTCAAATATAGGTCTGATTTCTTCATAACTCATTCCCTTGAAGTGACTCATCTTGAATCCTCCCTGATTCTTCAAATATATGCACATGTTCTTCCTAACTTCAGCTACAGAGTAAGGCCTATTCTGAAGAGCATGATATCTTAATACTGCAGGATCACTCCAATCAATGACATGAGCTTGATCATCTTTAGCTACAACTCTTTCTTGTCCTGCTTTATTAATCTCTTCATGTAGCTGTCTAGCTATTTCAGCATCCCTTGCAATTCTCTGAGTCTCTTCTTCATTAAGTTGTTCTTGCAACCTTACAGCTTCTTCATGCCCAAGTCTTTCTTGCTCTAGTTGTTTCTTTGTCTTCTTCTCTAGCTCAGGCTCTGTCATAATTCCTTTACCCTTATCTTTTTTCTTTTCAGCACTCTTTCTGATATACACTAAGTTCTCAGCAGCAGCACTAACTTCAACAGTAGTAACTGCTATATTAGCAGTACTAACTTCACTAGCACCTTTTTCACCACTTCCAATGTCTTCCACAAGCTTAGTAGGTTGTTCTTCCTCTAGGATTACCTCAGTATCAGCACTATTCTTCTTTTTAATCTCTGCATCTGCATTCTGAAACCAAGTCATTCCTTTATCTTGTACCCAAGAGATATTTGGATCTTCATTAATGTCAGAGATCTTCCTCCCCTGTTTGGAAGAATCCTCTAGAGCATCTTCATCTTCTAAAATAACAATCCTTGCTCTTCTCCTAGCTTTGGTTATTTTAACAATCTTTTCCAACTTCTTCACTCTAAGGATGAGCTTTGTAATAGCAGTACTATAGGTTTTCTTTGTCTGCTGCAGTTCCTTCTCCAAAGCTCCAACCTTCTTAGATAGAGAAGTATAAAGATCCGTTAATTCATTTAGTGATACACTACCCTCATCACGTCCAAGTGAGTGAACACTTTGGAGAGGTGATTCATAGGGCAAAGTAACAGGTTCTTCTTCATCATGGATAGTTTGCATGAATGGTGGTATAGGTGGTTGTTGACATGTGGATGGATGTGTTTAGGGTGATAAGGATGGTGAAGATGTTATTCTAAAGGGAGATGACTCAGGTGCAGTGATCATAGTTGGAAAAAGTGGAATGTCTACCCTAGAATAACCCTTTGAAATCCTTTTCATGTTGCTAAAGAGTTTTTGAGTAAGAGTATGAGCAACATAGGTTCTGGTGTGGGGTCCTAGCAGTCTCCTTTGTTTGTTGAAACAGATATGGAGAAATCTTGGGTACATCAAAAACTTGTGTGGGTTTTCCAGATTCTTAATCATAGCATCAAAAATTAGTTTTGAAAAATTATAAGTCCTGTTTATGGCCAGGCAAATTATAGTAGTTGCTATATTGCTACTAAAATGCTCCCAAGTAGTTTTCTTAGGGCTTAAACAGTGGCGGATAGTATGAATTAGAAATCTCCACTGAGGAGAAAAATGACCCTTTTGAAAAGCAAGTTTATCAGAATCAGTCACATACCCCATTAGAGTAAGTTGCTCAAATATATCTGAATTGGGTAGAGTAGTAACACCACCATTGTCCTCCAACTTTATATGTCTTCTTAGAGAGGCTTCAGTAATAGTCTTTACTTGTCCATCAATTATAGCAGTTAGTTCTACCTCTCCATTAGCACTTGTTCTAGTAGTAGCTGTTCTCCAAAATTGCTTAATAAAGGAAACATATATTATGCTCTGTGAGGGCAGACTGGATGTGACTAGCATTAAGAAAATCAATGATCTGATGAAACCCTTCACTTCCTTCAGACTTCTGTAAGTAGGCCACCATGTTATGCTTGTCGCAAAACTCCAAATTAGCCATGTGATTAAGAAAATATTGAATAAACTTCTGGGATGAGCTCGTTTATGTGAGTATGAAAGCTTGGCAAAGTTAATTGAGATTATATTAAGAGCACTTAGGATTATATTGTGATGCGGCAGTAGGCCGGCCAACACTTTAGCGACATTATTTATACGAGGAAGAACAGGGGTAGCGTTACGTACGAGGGTTGGCTAACATATATAAAGGCCATAAAATACGAAAATCAAATAATCACGCCCTCGGAGCAAAACCAAAGGTAAAAATCTCAGACCCGACTTGTAATTACCCAATACTTAGGAATTTTCACCAAACCAACTAAAACATAAACAACACTAGGCACATACCATAACAATGCTCATATACGATCCCAGGGTGTCAACACTAATTTGAGCGAGCAGGATGACGTAAGTATACGTGAGTCGTGATACGTTTATAATTACGTTGGCCACCGTATTTATAACTGCATCTCGTCCCCATGCATACCTAGTACCAAAACCCGCACATCTTAGTGACTGACTTTACTACTATCATACAACGCGAACATGTACAAGCAATCAAAAACAACATACCACATACATAGATCTACAACCCATGATACTTTATAGAATCCTTCAGGTCAAAATTATTTTAGAAAACAACATACAACTTGCTGGTTTGAAAGAGTCTTCTAAACCCAATTCAAATTCAACCAAACACCATTTTAATTCATCCAAATCCTAATACAAAGCCGTGTCTAATTAGTGGGCACACATTTAAACACAAAGCTTATGGGCTTCTAGAATTCAACCTTTAAGACTTACTAGGTAGAGGCCTTTGCAAGGGAATCGAAACACAACACGACAACTTTATTTGAAAGTTCCAGAAATGGACGTTCTCAAACGACACATAGCACGGGAAAATCGAACACACCATCGAGGGATAGTGTCGCATCCATAATGCTTATATTAGCAACGGCCGCATATATCACTTATACATACATGAAATTATAATCATCATATAACAAAGATGCATCCATCAAGTAGCATTAATATTCATCAAAATTAAACTCTTCTCAAGTAGCGAATATCAAAATATATACATACATACATACATACATACATACATACATACATACATATATATATATATATATATATATATATATATATATATATATATATATATATATATATATATATATATATATATATATATATATATAGTAAGGATCCAGTGAGAAGTAAATTAAAATAAGAAGTGGTGAGAAGTGACTTAAACCACACATTTGAGATGCAACGACTTGCATTAGATGCATTTTTATTCATTTAGATGCACCATTGATAGTTTCTAAAGTTAATTTGATGCGTAGATGGTGCAAATTGATTTTTATTATTTCGAGGCATGCAGAGGAACAAAAAAGAAGAGAAATCATGAAATGCATCTAATATACGTATATGCATCTATATAAAAGCTAAAAAAACACATTATGATGCATTATAATGCATCTAAGATTATAGAGATGCATCTAATTTAAGTGGGTGCATCTCGGATATGCGATTATAGTTACTTCTTATCCTTCTTATTTTAAGAAAACTTCTCATTATATCTTACATTATATATAAGTGGATACCAGAATGATGAATTGGCAAGATTAAAACCACATAATCACCAAAGAAATCCACCTCACCCACAATTTAATCCACGTCACCATTATTTAAAGCCACGCAAGCAGGTTCAAATCCACGTCACCACCACTTCACGTAGGCATAATTGATGCCATGTATGCAGAATAAAATCAGCCTAAAAATGTATTTGCTAGGAATCGAACCTGGGATGTTATGCTCATGAGACTAACATCTCAACCACTAGAGCATTACCAAGTTTTGTGATAAATTTTGCAAACAAAAATATAAATAAATAAAAACAACATAATCATATAATTTTAAAATCAAAACCAGAATTTAAATGTTCCTAAAATAACGCCAATCAAGTTTTAAAAAAATGCTTCTTACAAAAAAAATCAGCATTCTCTCACATTCAATAACAAGAGCTTTAAAATTTCAAAATCTTAATTCATACTAAAAAACTGCAACAATAATCACGCCTCATATCACTCAATGCTAAAGCAAATCGATAAACACGAATGCCCGATCAATCAATTCCATCTTTATCAAACTTGTGTTATTCGAAAAATCATGATGTGTGTTTTAAAGGCACATATACGAAACCTATTTCACCAAATTAAGATCGACTTATCAATTAACACCAGGTATGTTGTTTATCACCTTGATTAAATCGACAAAGTTATGATATGTTAAAGGTAAGCACTTATTTTTTTATGAACGGTTTATTGGATTTCCATTGTTTTCTATTATGTTTTCTTCAATTTAAGGTATTATGTTTTCTTTAAAATGGAGGTTCCTGCATAGGAAGACTGTATGTCGAGCTTCTGCAAAGAGGATCCTCTCATTCAAGTTATATAAATTTATCATTACATACATTTAACATGGATGATTTAACTCGAATACTTGGGGGTGTCATATTACATATCATTTTGTCAATTTATAATGTCTGCATATAGATGAAGTATTCGTTATTATGTTCACATGTTGGCATAGTTCAGAACGAGACTCACAACTAATGGTGTGGTAATAAGCTTAACTGTAACCAACGTGACCATTTTTTTTACTGTGGAGGGTTGCTGACCGTACGTTCATTATGCAGAATTTCATGGTGAGTTTTCATGGTTATGGTGTTTGTTTTCTAACAGGATGACCTTATCTTATTATGAGTATGAATTGAGGTGGTATATTTCGGCTCATTTATAAGTCGAATATGGTTATGTTTGATCTCCAACATGCCCAGAAAGAGTCTATATACTATTTTGTTGTTAATAGTTTTTATGAATTTATAGTTATCGCGTTAGTTATTTCTAAAAGTAGACACAAACGTGTTTGGAAAATTACCAGTCAACATGGCTGATTCATTTGATGGTTTGACGAAACTAAAATCTACTAGCTTTTTTTCATGATACCCAACCTGCTCATTTTTTCACCTCTAATTCTTGCGTCTTTGTTACTATGCTAATTACTTCATCTTCACAAATACAATTGGAAAACTTTAAAAGGGATGCTTCCGTACTATGGTAACTTCTGCCTTCAGTCATCATGAAGTAGGACATATTGTCTCAAACATGATCGTGATTTATTTCTTTGGGAAAAGTGTAAGTTTACATATCTAAAATCTCTAAGCAACTTTTGCTCTTTCTCATTTATATATTAGCTATTCATGTAGGTTTAGAAAACATTTGCCAGCAAACATTTCTTTATGTGAACCACGAAAACTTAGGAAAAACCAACACCCAACTAATAACCGCCAGTCACACGATCTTAGATACTAATTTTGGTTAATATAACCATGTTTCTTGATGTTTATACAACAGATTGGACATCAGTTTGGGCCTGAATTTGTATTAATGTTGTACATAGCTAGGGCTGTTGTCAGTTGTCTGTTCAGCATTCTACCTGGTGCACCATGATTTTTTGGTTCCGTTATCAAAGATATAATGCTCCTAATGGTTTTAACAATTAATTAACTACTGGTGCATGTTGATACTTAGTCACATACCACATCTTAGTGTGCAATATTGATGACTTGAATAAGGGATTAAGGGGTGTGCTTCAAATGCTGTTTGGAAAAAATAACGATTTATGGGCTCTTTTCATTAGTATCATTAAAAGGTATTATTCTTAACACCACTAAAGTCATCCTACAAATATTCATATTAACTGAGTTTGAAACAATTTTTCTTAAAATACTGCACATGTGGAAATTTGCAGCATTTTATGCAGTTACCAGTGAGAATGAGTTTCAATTAATTAATGTAAAGTCAACATTCCTTAAAAACGTTTGATTTGTTATAAAAAATTATATATGAGGAAATTCCCTTGAAGAGTCTTTTGATTCATTGGTTGGTGTTTATAAAGATGACTATGGTGACAAAATTAATCGTGAAGTTTGATATTTTTTTGATAGGTCTCTCTTAAATCGAAATATATGGAGAGACAACACCATAAATGCATATACAATAAAAATTATTTGATTTTCACCTACATGTTCTTTTAAATTTTGCCCCTTTCTAGGGTCGGTCATTGATATATGTTTGAATTAGTTTACATGTGCACAACACGTGCCAGTTTGTAAAACAGTTAATCTTTGGTGTTGGCAGGAAAATTGGTTAGCTTGTGATTATAATTTTCAAGACTCCTTATACTTGATTAAAGAATCTTTTTCTGAAGAGTGTTTGGTGATTCTCTTAGGTTTGCAAATGAGTTGATCAAAGGTGAAGTTGCAGATAAATCATTCCAAGGTAAACCACCGGTGATTCTTAATAATGAGCTGCTTAAACTTGAAGTTGCAGATAAAGCATTCTAAGGTAAACCGGTGATTCTCATAAATGAGCTGATCAAACTTGAAGTTGCAGATAAATCATTCTAACGTGAATTTAAAAAGCTGTCACTAAGGAGTAATATTGCAAGGTATCACATTCATAAATTTCCTGATTTATATCATCGTCTTAATTTTTTTATTATATATTTGTGCATAATTAAAAATTTGCAGCAATGTTTATTATTAAAAAGAAGTGTTTTTTAGCTGATGAAGGACTTTTAAAGCTATTATGTCAACCTGATTGGATTGTTTTTGAGGTGCTTTGGTGCTTTTGTCATTTAAATTCTAATTAAACTATTAACCTCATAGTCGTTCTTAACAAGATGATCTGTATGTTAGAAATGAATTTGGAGTGAATGTCTAATGTTTCCATCTGATGTTTGGTGTTTAATTATATGTCAGGATAATGTTTTAAGACATTTGTTGGGTAGGTTTTGAAATTCCTGCAAAGGGGCCAAGCCTCTTGCATTGACTGCCAAAACCTCGATGTGAAACGACTATCACGATCCGATATAATCAAGATCGGCACACCATGTCTAGCAACTATCTCATTCAGATACAATCTAGCCAACCTTTCCATCTTATAATCCTCACGCATAGGTAGAAAATGAGCAGACTTAGTCAATCGGTCCACAATGACCCAGATTGTGTCATGCCCACCACTAGTCCTATGCAACTTAGTCATAAAATCCATAGCTATCCATTCCTATTTCCATACGGGAATCTTAGGTTGCTAGAGCAAGCCATATGGCATTTGATGCTCAGCCTTAACCTTCAGACAAGTCAAACACTTACTAACATATTCAGCTATATCCTTTTTCATTCCAGGCCACCAATACCTATCTCTCAAATCATAGTACATCTTATCAGCTCTTGGGTGTATAGAGTACTTTGACTTATGGGCTTCATCCATTATCAGGCTCTCACCTCACCCTTCAAAGGATCCTATATTCGATCCAGGTAGTACAAAGTTCCATCACTTTTCTGTTCTATCATCTCATCTAAACCTTTATGCAATACTACAAACTCATCCGCAGCCTCCTACTGAGCCGCCAATATCCTATCCTTGATACTCGACCGAAGGATCACATTTATAGCTCTAACTCTCTTAGGCTTTACTCTTTCCTTCTTACCTAGGGCATCAGCCACCACATTCGCCTTACCAGGATGGTAGCAAATTTCACAGTCATAATCACTAAACAACTCTATCCAGCGACGCTGTCGCATATTCAACTCTTTCTGACTAAAGATATGTTGAAGACTCTTATGGTCCATATAGATGACACTCTTTGTCCCATACAGATAATGTCTCTAGATCTTAAGTGCAAACACAACCGCACCCAACTCTAAATCATGGGTAGTATAATTCTTCTCATGAATTTTCAACTGCCTAGACGCATAGGCTATCACTTTACCTCTTTGCATTAACACACAGCCTAGTCCTATCTCGGACGCATCACAATATACCACAAAGTCTTCCGGTCCATCGGGGAGAGCTAGAACAGGCGCATTACACAACTTATCCTTCAAGGTCTAAAATGCCAATTCCTGTTCCTCACCCTAATCGAAAGTCTTACTTTTCTGAGTCAAGATAGTAAGAGACTTAGCTATCTTAGAAAAGTTCTCAATGAACCTACGGTAATACCCAGCCAATCCTAAGAATGAACGAACCTCAGTCGGAGTTCTAGGGGCTTTCCAATTCTTAACAGCTTCAATCTTACTATGGTCTACATGAATCCCGTTACCATTTATCACATGCCCAAGAAACTGCACTTCTCTTAGCCAGAATTCACACTTAGAAAACTTAGCATACAGTTTCTCCTTTTTGAGCAGTTCCAAGACTAACCTTAAATGTTCTACATGCTCCTCTTGAGTCTTAGAGTAGATTAAGATATCGTCTATAAACACTATCACAAACTTATCAAGATACGGCCTACAAACTCTATTCATTAAATCCAAAAATACTGATGGTGCGTTAGTCAGACCAAAGGGCATTATAGTGAACTTGAAATGTCCATAACGAGTTCTAAACGCAGTCTTTGGTATGTCATCCTCATGCACTCTCAGCTGATGGTATCCAGACCTAAGATCTATCTTTAAGAAAAACTGCGACCCTTGCAGTTGATCAAATAGATCATTAATTCTAGGAAGTGGATAGCGATTCTTAACAGTCAACTTGTTCAATTCTCTATAATCAATGCACGTCCTAAAAGAACCATCCTTTTTCTTAACAAACAATACCGACGCTCCCCAAGGTGACGAGCTTGGTCGAATGAAACCTTTGTCTTGGAGTTCCTTGAGTTGTCGCGACAACTCCTCCAATTCAGAAGGTGACAAACGATAAGGAGACTTTGCTACCGGCGTTGCTACAGGGATTAACTCAATCTGAAACTCAATTTCCCAAATAAGCGGTAATCCAGATAGATCATCCTAGAATACCGCTGGAAAATCTCTAACCACAACAATCTTTTCTTGTTTCTTATCACTAGCCTTAGCACTCATCAACAATCTCGCTTTCTCTTTCGGTCTCTCTCCTACTACTCTAAGCACCTTGCCATCCGGTAGTGGTATCCTCACTACCTTCTCATGGAAAATTATTTCAGCTTTATAATTAGACAACCAGTCCATACCTATAATCATATCAAAACTTCCATGCCCAAAAGGTATCAAATCGATGTCAAAGACATGACCCTCGATTTCTAGTTTACAACCCTTAATAACCTTATCAATATCTACTAGTTGCCCGCTAGCTATCTCAATCTCATATTTGAAACCTAATTCGCTAGGATCTAAGCCTAACACAGGTATGAAAGTAGTGGAAACAAAACTATAATTGGCACCAGAGTCAAATAAGGTAGTGGCAAAGTGATCGTTCAAAGTAAGCGTACCCGTCATAATGTTCGGATCCTGGCGAGCTTCCTCTGCTCCCAACATGAATGCCTTACCCCTAGCCTGGTTCCTTTGGTTTCCACAACCCTGACCCCCGTTATTAGCAGCAACTTGATTTGAACGATTTTCTTCCGGACCTCGTGCCCTATTCAATCTAGGACAAGCTGGCCTAACATGGTCGTTACTACCATACTCATAACATGGTAGGAGTTGCAGATGGTACACTTGGGCCGAGTACCCGTATTCTCTCTTCCTACAGGGTTTACAGTGGTATCAAAAACATTCCCAGTCCTAGTCCTCTTATTATCATCCCTTCCACTCCTATCCTTGCTAGGTTCCCCCATATTTCCTCTCTTCTCTACTTTTTTAATTTATCCATTTCTCACAGCCTCATCGGTCAGTGCACCAGAAATCTGCACAGCCTTCTGTATAATCTTTGGCTCTGTTGCTGCCACCATCCCACAAATTTATGGAGCAAGTCCATACACATACCTCTCAATCATCCTACTCTCAGGAGTTACCACATGTGGAACTAACCTAGCCAACTCATGAAACCTATTAGTATACGTAGCATGGCCAGCCCCGACCATAGCGTGATTCCACAACTCAGATTCCAACTTTTGCATCTCATGAGTAGGACAAAACTCTTGTATCATCATAAACTAAAAGTCATTCCATGACATACTAACAGCAACTTCCCGGCTTAGCGTGCGGATCTAAGAGTTCCACCACGTTAAAGCCTTACCCACAAATGAACCAGCAATGTATTTCACTTTTTGGTCAATACTACAACCACTCATATCATGCACATACTCCATTTTCTTAATCCAACGAGTAAGAACTACAGCACCTCCCTTACCATCATATTCCTTAGGGTTACAAGCTAAGAACTCCTTATATGAACAACGTACCCGGTTGCCATTCACTATCACATTCCCAACATTCTCCTGAATGTTCTCATTAGCCACATTACTATTCTGATTTCCAACATTTCCTCGGTTACTTACCTGAGCCAACATAGCGGGTAAGAGGTTCTGCAATTGCTGGGCAATGATCATCGAGAAGTTGGGTGCACCCCCATTGGCTCCCTTTACATTCCTATTGACGCCCTCTACACCCCCATTAACTCTCATACCTTGGTCATTTCCTTGACCATTCAAATCCTTAACACGCTCATCATTACCTTCCCTAGGTCTTCTACCCCTTCCACCTCTACCAACCTGTTTCCCCTCCTAATGATTCGGCAGCAGGATGGCCAGCACTTTGGGTCCTCATTCTTGGCGGCATTATTTATACGAGGGAGAACATGGGTAACGTTAGGTAAGTGGGAAGACTCGCACATATATAGAGAATATCTTACTATATATACAAATATACACATAACACCACCCTACGGTGTCAACATCGATTTGTGTGAACAACATTATCAAGTATGAGTGAGTTGTGATACGCTTATAACTACGTTGGCCACCGTACTTATATTCGTATCCTTTCCCATTCATATTCAATATTGAGCCCACCCATTTCAATGACTGACATAACTAAGGCACCAAACCGCGAACACACAAAGGCACACAAAAGCGGAACATCACGCACATAGATCCTATACGCAACTAGACAACGGATCTTAGGTTATAGTCTAGGTCAAACCACCTAAAACTCTCTATAACCTTGGCTCTGATTACCAATCTGTCACACCCCGATAATGGCAGAAACTCGGGAATGTAACATAATGATCAATCATTACACAAGATACAAAATAAAGAAAACTACATTGCATGAACTCCAAGTGCTATGAAGACCATCAACCTTGAACAACCTTAAGTGATGTCCTAAATCGCAACTAAAATCCAAAATCTCTTACAATTATTCATATGCCCACACAGGGGACCATAATCCAAACATAAACCAAAACATCCAAATACTAGAATCAAACAACAAACAATCAAGACTTCAAACGAAATTCCACACAGGATACTTCTAAGTCTGCTATCAATCACCAAACAACTCTTCTTTCACTTCACCTGAAAATGATACTCAAAAACGTCAACAATAATGTTGGTGAGCTCGTAGGTTTGACCTTAAACCCAAAAGTTGTGCCAATATTTCAACAGTGGACAATAGTGCTATATGACAGTGAATATATGCAAACAACCTTAGCATCACCGCTAATCAATAACCATATGTCACTTATGCACCTAAAGGGCCTACCAGCTGAAGCACTAAAATTAGGGCATGACCACACACAAACCTGGTTAGGCGTACCCATCCGCTCTAATAATCACACAAATACTGGGTAGGCGTACCCATCCGATCCAATAATCTCACAAACACTGGGTAGGCGTACCCATCCGATCCAAACAATCATGCATCACATAATATTCACATAGCAGTCATAAGCACATAACTTGTCCCAAAAACAAAACCACATTTCGCACAGATCAATTCAAAACATTTCAAAACACATTTGAGTATCATTTTCCCCCAACGGAAAAACAGTAAAAAGTGGGGCTACGAGAACTCACCTCAAGCAAGTCTTTAGCAACCAAATCTCAATCACACAAGCAAATGCAACGACGCCCGCACACGACCTAGTCCAGTTAATGTCCCAATTTAATCATCCAATTCCAAAACAATCTTCACGTTTGATGCATAGAGTTTAGACGCGTTGTACAATTACCCAAAACAATTTAGTGGTGTGATGGTTGACGACTTAACTCCACAATCATATCAATCTCATTCCTCGATAATACATACTTATACTATTTAGCGTAAATAGATAAGTAATATAATAAATATTTATAATTATTAATTATAAATATATCTCGACAAGTCCATTCGGTAACCTTAGACACTTCAAAATAATCATTATACGGTTAAAAATGAAACGTTTACTCATAATAAACACCAGAACCTTGCATGTCAAACACAACACATGTAAGTACCACATAGAACCTTGCATGCTAAACACAGCACATACAAGTACCACACAGAACCTTGCATGCCAAACACAGTCATGCAAGTGTCCACACACAGAAACCTAGCCATGCCAAAAGCATAGTACAGTGCAAGTAAAATCAACCACATAATATTCACATAGCAATCATAAGCACATAATTTGGCCCCAAATAACAAATGCGACATTTCACACAGATCATAATTCAAAACATTTCAAAACACATTTTAGTATCATTTCCCCAACAGAAAAACCATGAAAAGTAGGGCTATGTTAACTCACCCAATAGTCAATCTTTAGCAACCCAATCTCAATAACACAAGAAAATGCAACACGACCTAGGTGCCAGTACTGTCCCAATTTAATCATCCAATTCTAAAAAAGCTTCACGTTTGCGGATGCATAGGTAACTTAGAAGACACGATGTACAATTACCCAAAACCTTTAGAGTGTGATGGTTGACGACTTAACGCAACTCCATAATCATATCAATCTCATCTCCCCCGATAATACATACTTTATACTATTTAGAGAAAATAGATAAGTAGATATAAATAAATATTTGATAAATAATAAATATAAATATATTTCGCAAAGTCCATTTCGATAACCCTTTAACACCAACTCAACAGTACAACTTATTATACGAGTTCAGAAAATGAAACACGAGCTATCTCCTTGACACTCATAAAATCTAACCCATACATTAGACAGAAGTTATCAAGAAAAAATTATCTTTTTCAATATCTCTTTATAAAGGTGAACATGTTCTCTAAAAACAATATAAAATAAAATAATCTAATATCACTTCTTTCTACATAGTCGATTTAAAATCCAAAAAATCTCATGTTATTCTAAGAAAAACTTGAAGTAAATAAACTTTTTCACGACATTTTCTCGCGCGAAACCACTAGACTCGTTGGATGCCACAGTAATTATAACAGCACGCTTCTTCTCCAGGTCTGTCACAACTTATTATCTCAACAGTTTTCTTTCGCACAAAATTCGACACTTTTCGAAAACAATTCAAATCACAATCTATAACGATACTAACACTTTTTCCCCAAAAAATCATTTAATAAATATCACATCGTAAATACGATTTATCTACTTAAAATGGTCCATTCAAAATTCTCAATAACTACTAAATATCGGCTTATTGGTGCTTTAAGGCCCAACAAAAGAACCATAGACATTTATACGTCAAAAATATAATCCAAGTCCCAAAACCAAGGTCAATTACAGATTACAATAGAAGAGCTAGATATACTATAAGTAAAAAATAAACCAGACCACAAAAATAATCCCTTCTCCATTAAGAGCCGCGACTTAAATTATACTTAATGATATGCACAAGCGCGAATAACCACGTGTAATACCAGTTCAGCTATCAGTACATAAACGTTATATATTAAGCTTGAAAAATAAGCGAATAAGCTCCGTTGATCGCATATGGGTATACTACCTAATAAGCCTTAAAATAGTCTCCACGAACATACTCCATAGAACATTCACCAAAAAATAAGCTCAAAATCACAGTTTCCCTTTAGTGATAATCTCTGAGAAATCTCTACACGTGGGCCTAGTAAGCCATAAACTTACAAAATGTAACCATAAAGAAAACTTAGCGCTCTTTATAAAACGAAAAAAGCCCGAGTAAGCCATAAACCACAGCCTACTAATCAAAAAAGCGTCTATTCTAGCATCATACATCAGACTAAATACATAGTAAAACCATCACGACCAAACAGAAAAAGCATTCAAAACTACAAATACCACTCCATAATTCATTTTTCTACCATTACACGAACTAAAACCGCGACCAGACTTTTTTAACTTCCTATTACCTTCAAAATCAGATTTTCACAAATGATTCACTAAGAATCAAATAACATCTATGTTCAATCAAAATCAACCCAAAAGTGACAAACAAAAATTTAAATTTGTGTAAAACCTTACAAATGTAACAATCTTCAAAAAATGTCATACATTTCAACAGAGGAACCAGGAACACACCCAAAGACTATTTTATATATGAACCACCCAAACACACGGTTATCAACCCGGCAATACTTCACTTCTCAATCATAGGTTAGTGGAATTATACATAACACTGGCGAGGGAGATTATGTGAGTTCTGTATGATATTGCGTCGTACAAACACTCATCTACACACTCATCGTAAAGGCTTCGATTTTATCCTTAAGGAATCTAGTCCAAGTATACCTAGAGTAGTCATCTACTATGACTAAGGTGTAGCGGTTTCCTCTGTAACTTTGTACGGCGGATGGACTGAAGAGATCCATATGAAGGAGTTCTAAGCATCTAGTCGTTGAGACTATATTCTTAGCTTTGTGACTAGCGTGAGATTGTTTTCCAATTTTGCAAGCATCATAGAAGTGTTGATCAAACTTAAGCTTAGGTAGGTTTCTAACTAATTCCTTAGATGCTAACGATTGAATGAGACGTATATTTGCGTGACCTAATCTCCTATGCCACAACGTGGAATTTTCATCAATTGTTGCTAGACAAATTTGGTCTTTTGGCTTATTTCCTAATTTCATCACATATAAGCCTTTCTTCCTAATACCTCTACCTATGACCTTACCATCCTTAGTGATTTCACTATCATGTTCAGAGAAAGTTACTCTACACTTATTATCACATATTTGTCCTATACTTAACAAGTTAAATCTTAAGTTATCTACATGTTCTACATTATCTATTTTGAGAGAGTCATTTGAAATCGTACCTTTGCCAATGATGTTACCGCGAAGATTGCTACCAAAAATAACATTACCTCTGTTGTATGCCTTGTAGCTTAAGAAGAGCTTTCGGTTACCCGTCATGTGTTTGGAGCATCCGCTATCCTTTATCCACTCATCGGGTTCCAAGTCGACTCCAAGGCATATCTATTTATATAGGACAATAACTCAAACATTTGGTCCCCAATATCTCATGGGTCCAAAGTTGTTAGTGCTTAACATCCCTTGCATTTGATGCAATTAGTTGGGATGTGGAATTGGAAGACACATTTCCCATGGCATGTAACTTTGACGTTGGAAATTGTTCCAAGTTACGAGAAATCCACGAGGTTGATTTTGTCGACCAACGTTCCTTTTTGGTTGCGGTGTCTTAGGACGAGGATAATTGTTATTGACTCTTCTAGGTGGTGGAGTTTTTGATCTAAGATTAAGTTTTGAAAATCCAACTCCGGGTTTTGACAATGGCTTATAAAATTGTTTAACTTCATTATCACTAGCAACGGGAACTTTGACGTTGTTTACTATTATGTGTTTTGGTCTAGGACCCAAAATAGATTTTTGAAAAGACACATTTTTCTAAGATCCAGGCGTACTGACTGGTGGCGGTCCCATAATTGCTTTGGGGGCCACCTGTACACTATGAGGGTCGCCCATATTTATGGGACCTCTATTAGAAGATGCCTTTCTCTAGGCTTTCACAAATTTTATTTCCTTAGTTCCACTAGATGATGCTTTAAATGAATTAAACCCTAAACCTAATTTTTCTCCGAAGGGTTTTTGGTTACTTAACATTTCATTTAGACAATGTGTACTCTTTTTAAATTTAGTTAATCTAATGGCTTCCTCTTTGAGTTTTTCATTCTCAATTTTAAGCATATGACACTTTAGACATTCGAGATCAACTCTCTTGTTTTTCTCAAATATAGACACTTTTTCTTTTAGAATACCAAGTTCTTTTTCTAAACTAATTCTAGTGGCTTTTAATCTTTTGTTTTTAGTGATTATCTTTAAACTCATTTTGCACAGTTTATCATATTCATTATCTAAGACTAAATCATCTATTGATGAGTTTTCATCACTAAAGTAAGAGGATTTGCAACATACCTCACTTGATACTTGAGCTACGAGACACGTTTTGTCTTTGACCTTCTCATCTTCTTCTTCACCGCTATCGCTCCAAGAACCTCCAACGAAAGCTCTTTGGTTCTTGTCTTTCGGTGGTTTTGGACATTCTCCAATAAGATGATTTGGATCACCGCATCTAAAGAATTTTCTACCGCCTTTACCGTTCTTGTCATCATGGCTTCTTTGAAACGTCTTTTTGTCCTTCCGAGGTTGTCTCATGAATCTACCTCTTCTCTTAAAGAACTTCTTGAAGTCTCTAACTGCCATGGCGTATTCTTCATCTTCACTTCCGGAAGTAGAACACTCCTCATCACTAGATTCTTTCTTAGCCTTTAAAACAAGAGATTTTCTTTCTCCCTTAGCTTTGACTATTTTAGAATCTTTCTTGATGATCATCTTGTGAACTTTGAGATTCTCGATGAGTTCATCAAGTAACAATGATGTTCAGTCTTTCGACTCTTCAATCCCTGTGACCTTTGCTCTCCATTTAGGATGCAGAGCCCTAAGAAACTTCCTAACATAGTTCTTGCTAGAATAACCTTCATCAAGAGATTTTAGACTAGTAATGATAGTATTAAATCTAGCAAAAGCACTATCTATAGATTTGTCTTCAGCAATGATGAATTGTTCATATTGTTGTATCAAAAGGTTGATCTTGTTATATTTGACTTGGTTATTACCTTGATGGGTGATTAACAAATTTTTCCAAATTTCTTTTGTCGTAATACACATGAAAATTCTTTCATATTCTTTTCTTGGCAAATCATTGTAAATAACCATTTTAGCTTCATTATTGTTCGCAGGCTTCTTATTAAGATCGTCACTTTGTTTTTCAAAAGGGATAACCTCATCTAATTTGGTTTCTGGATTTTATTGAATAGGTTTTAAATCACTGTTAGTAATAACATGCCAAAGATCAAGATCTTTTGATTTAACATATGTCTTGAATCTATTTTTCTAATAAATAAAACTATCATTTTCAAAAAGTGGTGGTCTTTGCATGGATTGCCCTTCGAGATATTTGTCGGAATTCATAGATCGATCCAAGCTTTAAAATACAATATATTTTAAAAATCTTGAGTGACCTTGGCTCCTGATACCAATTGTGGAAACTAGAAGAGGAGGGGGGGTTGAATACTTTACAGGTTCGTTTTATGTTTTAAAAGTTTACTTTCAAAATACTTAGATTTAAGTTATA
>BQNB010123099.1:2644-20161 GCA_026074375.1 Tanacetum coccineum
TTAGCCATGGTGTATGCTTTTGAGAAATTCCGGCCTTACTTAGTTTTATCAAAGACCATAGTGTATACGGACCACTCGGCTCTCAAGTATCTTTTGCTAAGCAAGATGCTAAGCCGAGATTGCTCCAGTGGATTCTCCTACTCCAAGAATTTGATGTCATTATTCGTGATAAAAAAAGGGGCGGCGAATCTTGCGGCCGACCATTTATTAAGATTAGAAAATACTCATCAAGGTGATCTCAAGAAAAAGGAAATTAATGAAACATTTCCTCTCGAGACCCTCAGAATGATAACTTTTCTTGGTGATTCTAGCACCTCATGGTTTGCCGACATTGCAAATTACCATGCGGGAAATTTTATAGTAAAAGGGATGTCGTCCCAACAAAAGAAAAAAATTCTTTAAGGAGGTTAAGCATTATTTTTAGGACGACCCCTACTTATTTAGGATTTGTGCGGATCAAGTGATTAGATGATGTGTTCACAGCCAAGAAGCCATTGATATCCTCATGGCTTGCCATAATGGACTCACCGGGGACATCATGATGTGAACTACACCGCTAAGAAAGTCTTTAATTCCCGTTTCTATTGGCCGACAATCTATCGCGATGCCCATGACATGGTAAAGTCATGTGACTTATGTCAACGTCAAGGCAAAATCTCGTAATAGGTCGAATTGCCTCAAAATGCAATTCAAGTATGTGAGATCTTTGACGTATATGGCATCAATTTTATGGGTCCATTCATGTATTCTTGAGGGAACAAGTACATTCTCGTGGACGTCGACTACTTGTCCAAATGGGTTAAAGTAAAAGCGCTCCCCACTAATGATGCCCGAGTTGTCGTAAAAAATTTAAAATCTCTATTCGACCGATTTGGAACTCCTCGTGCAATAATTAATGATCGCGGTACTCACTTTTGCAATGACCAATTCGCAAAGGTCATGCTTAAGTATGGAGTTACCTACCGTCTTTCTACCACGTATCATCCACAAACGAGTGGACAAGTGGAGGTTTCAAATCGTATTTTGAAACGTATATTAGAAAGGACCGTAGGTGAAAACCGAGTTTCATGGTCCGATAAGTTAGATGATGCTTTATGGGCCTTCCGTACCGCATTTAAGACACCCAACGGGTGCACTCCTTATAAGCTTGTGTACGGAAAGGCTTGTCATCTTCCTATCAAACTTGAACACAAGGCCTATTGGGCCTTAAAGCATTGCAATTTTGACCTTAAGACCGCAGGCGATCACCGAAAAGTTCAAATGAATGAATTAAATGAACTCCGGGATCAAGCCTACGAGATCTCTTTAATCTACAAAGAGAAAATGAAGAAGATTCATGACTCCAAGATTAAGAACCACGTCTTCAACGTTGGTGATCGAGTTCTTCTCTTAAATTCTCGATTAAAGATTTTCTCGGGCAAGCTCAAAACCCGTTGGACCGGACCATTCACCATTGCTCAAGTTTTCCCTTATGGAACCGTCGAGTTATCTCAAATCGACGGACCAAACTTCAAGGTGAACAGTCATAGACTTAAACACTATTTTGGAAGGGACATACCACTAAATTCGGGGTCGAGTCAGGCTCGTGACTCGGTTAACAAAAACAAGCGCTTCGTGGGTGGCAACCCATGCTTATCCCTAGTAATCATATATTAGTATAATAATTATGAATAAGTATGACCTGAGGAGGCTTGCCTCTTCCTTTCTCGTGTTTTGTAGTTTATGTTTTATGTCCAGGATTGCCCGAATTATGAAGACTCTCATGCTCGTGGTTTTGTCCATCGTTTACTCGAGCTTCAATCCGTAGCATGCTTATATGGGAATCCGATATCCTAGATCTTATTGATTCACGTTTATCTATTAACATAATTAATAAACGGCTTTATATTTACATAGAGACCCTTTTAAACATTGAGGACAATGTTTAATTCTAGTATGGGGGGGATCTTTCGATTCGATCTTACTTGCATTTGCCTTGTCCTCACGTAATCCCGTTTTACCACCAAAAATACCAAAAATATGTGATTTTAGGCCAAAATTAAAAAAAAAATCAAAAAAAAAATAAGTGTTTTGACACGAATTTTTGTCTTTTTGAGAATAAATTTTGACTTGATCGAGCATGTTGCGCTCTAGCTTGCTTGCCCCTTAACTTATATAAATTTAAGCTTTTGCTAGTCTTTTATACAAGAAGCTTTAAAACGCGAATTCTAGCTCGAAAAAGCCAAGATTTTGCAAGATTCGATAATAGACTTTAAATATACAAAGCTTGTTTTTATTAGACTAAGCATTCTCTGATCTTATTAGTAAAGATTTTAAATTTGTGAAGAACGAGAAATGATAGAGTTTTATATAAGTTAGATGCTAAACATAGAGTAGTTGGATCTTTTTAGAGCTCATAGAGGTTAATTATGGCTTTTTACTCCCGTCAGCTTAATAAACATTATATATTTGTTAAATAAATAAAGTTGCTTTGGTTTTTGCGATTCTTAGTTTAATCACTCATATAGATACCTTCCAAGTGAAAGTAATGTACCCATCGAGGTTTTGTCAGTTGTTGTGGGAAATATCTACCGATTCCTGACGGCTCGCTACCGTTGTCTAGGTTGTTAAAAGACCACATGACTTGAAATTTGGCTATAATAATAATAATGTAATAAACCGAAGCCGAAAGACTTCTGGATCATGGTCGGCTCGCATACCGGTGTGACAATCGTTTAAAGGCTGGAGGTAATAATAACAATAAGAAGAACTGTGGCTGATAAAAGTTTACTGTCTCTGGTCGGTTCGCTGCCGATGTGGCAGTCTTCAAAAGAAGGCCTATAGTAAGAATAATAATCCGAGACTGATAAAAGTTTGCTGCATCTGGACGTTATTATCGCTGCCGGGATGTTGCATGGCCTTTCAAAAGGTCAAGGAAATTACCGAGGTCGAAATAAAACTACTGACTCTTGTCGGTTAGGACGCCCGATGTGTCAGTTGTTTAAAGGACTGAGATTTAATAATGTTACTATAATAATAATAAGAGTAAAGCCAAATTTTGACTCCGGGGTTATCTAAATAAAGCCTCCGTCTCTGGAATCGTAGTTGAGTTGTTTCGAATGAAATAAAAAGGATAACCACCTAAATCTGCGAAAAAAGAACCTTAATGTGGACTACTTGTTATTAATCGAGAGATGAGGATTTATTCTTTTTTTTTTTTTTGGCGTAAATACTATTCTCACTATATCGTCTCTTTAGGAAAGAATTTCAAACTAATTATGGTCTAAACCGGGTTTACTTTATATGAATAAGGTCTTAATTTATTTGTCGCCAATAATAAAATAAAATCCTTAGAGGACTTAGGAATAATGGAGCGGAAAGTAGCTATGCGTACACAATTTGCATCTATGGGTAGTGTTAGCATCTTAACTTGTATTTAACAATGATTTTGTTTTTAAGCTTGGTTTGGGGCGGGTGAAAAATCAAGGATGATGAATTTATCCTTTTAGTGTTTCTTGTTCTGTGATCCTTAAAGTTATGATTGAAAAAAAATAAATAAATAAATAAAAAATAAATAAAAAATATAATAATAATAAGTGTTTGCATATATATAAAAATGGTGAAACGGGCCATTTTAAATTAGTGATTTCTTAATCCCCCTTGATGAATACTTAGCTACTTTTTGAGGTAATTAGTCTAGGGGTTGGAATTTTTAGTTTTCTATGTGTGTATATGACATTGCGTGAGGACACGACAATAGCTTAGTATGGGAGATTTTATTATTGCGGTCTCGAATAGATATACCAAGCCAAGTTCTAAATTCTACAACATCACCGGCACACTCATATTTTGTGGAATTTGAGTAAACATTTAGAAACTGAAAGGTTAAATCCTCATAATATCTAACAAGGGTTATTGTATGCGGGTGATATGTGTTTATTCACATATCAATTTTCCTCATTAAAACGAGCTTAAATGACCAAAAAATACATTGTATATGTGTGTTTTGTCAAATGTATTATGCAGGTAACGGATATTAAAAAAAAAGACAAAAACGAAGCAAAAAGGACAAAACCGAGCACAGGATTAGAACAGCGTAGGAAACAAAGCCGAGAGCATATTTCATCTTTAATGGGCCAACTCGTACCCGCTTCATTGGGCCGAGTCAACCCATTAACACCTAAATGATATTAACCCTTGTAAGCGTAAAATAATAAATCCAAAACCAAACCCATTTCACTAGTCCAGGCCCAAGATATAAAATAAAAGCCCAATCTCAAAATCCTGACCTAAGTCAAAACAAATAACCTGCCTGGAGTTACTGTGGATCTTCCCTCCAATTTACACATAACGACTTACACAGGGTAAAATCCACGCGCTCCCTCCATTTCACTACACGCACAACCTCTTCTAGAAGACCAATGTGGCTTCACAGCAGGCCACGTTAGCAATCCCAAGCAATACCATTAGTTGAAGATACGTGGGGGTGATCCAAGGGTGCAAAGAGATTGATTGAGGATTGGTTATGATTCAAGGGTTGAGATTGAAGCTTATGGGACACTCCTCAAGCCTAGAACCTTCTCTCATTCACTATAAATAGATGGGCTCTATCACATAGGAGAGTCATCTAGCTTAGTAGTTTTTAGTAGCTTATTAGTGTAGCTTTTAGCTTATTGTCTCATTTTTAATGTAATTTCCTCTTTTAAAGCTTGTAAACGTTTGATTATTAATAAAAGTAGCAGTTTTATTTAAATTGTGTCTTTGAATTATGTTTTTACCTTTATGCAACTTAGCTAAAATGTGCTTAGATATCACCTAATAAGCTTATTAAGCTCTTTTGTTACCTAATAAGCTAGTCTTAATTCAATTAAGCTCTCTAAGGCTTAACTGAATAAGCTAATCACTTAAACTCCTTCAAAATTACCTTAAGCTTATGTTATGGAAGATAAGCCAGACATGGATTGGCTTATGGACCTTACCAGCTTGTTTTCAATAAGCTTGAGCTTGTAGATAAGCTCTTAAGAGCATTTAAGTCCTTGTTTAAGCAAAGGACAAGGTACATTCACTTTTACTCTTTTTAGCTTATTCAAATTTTTGATAGAAAGAATGCCTAAAAACATTATTAATATTTTTCATATCTTTACGTTTTGATAATCACAAAATATAACAACGTTCAATGTAAAATTAAACGTAAACAAGTAATTAGTAATAAATTTTCATTTCGAAAATTATATCACTTCAAGGTATGAATAAAAGGTTTAGCTTATTAGTAAGTGCTTATTTTTCTAATGTTTTTGCTTATTTTGTCCCATTCTTAATATTTGGTTTATTCATCTATTTTTCTTGAATCAAAGCTTATTTTTTTATGGTCTTGTTTTGGTTGAATATTTGGATTTACATGTTCTTAAGGGGTTTTGGGATAAGGAATTCTAAAATGGTAAATTAGTGTGCAGTTTGTTTTTGGTACCCAATTAAGTTTTCATGAGCTCTAATTTAGTCTACATGATAGTTTTAATAAGCTTATAATAGGTTTAGTTAAGTGTTCTAGTTTGTTTTATCAAATCTTAAGTCTGCCAGTTTATAAGCGCTTTAAACTGCTTATTTATTGAATTCTTTGAAAGTCTATTAGAGGAGTTGTTTTTGTGCTTAAAACTGGTTTCATTAGCACCAATTTAAATCTATTTTGGGTCAATAGTTGTTAGGAATGCATTTTAAACTTCTTAGCTAAAAACAGTCCAGTAGTGGTAGTTTTTGGTTTGTTTTAAAAAAAATCTCATTTTGCAGATCAATTGTGGTAGAAATCTAGCTTAACTTTGATTGATTTTGATTAATTTTAGCTTATTGTAGAATGAATTTGATATGTTTCAAGTTTTTAGGGTGATAAAATACCTTTTAAGTCTTAATTTCAAGCAACAAGTAGTCATTTATTTTCAAAAAGCCAAAAACAAGTAGAGTTAACTGTCATTTTATTAGTCTTTTTCTAGCTTATTTCCTAAACTAGTTTTCTTAAGTTTAGCTTATTTGTGTTATATAAGTCCAGTTCTTTATCTGTTTTTACTTTTTAGCTTATTCTTATAGCTTATTAGTTCTAAATCTTAGCTTAAAATAGTAATAATAGTCCTTTAAAAGCCATTTTGAGTCAATTGTCTTAATGCATTTAGTAGTTTTTCTGCTTATATCATTTGCTTATTTTTAATCCTAAGTGCTTATTAGGTCTAAGTCTAAGTCTGTTTTCACCTGTTTAGTTTTCTATTTGCTTATTGAGTCCAAAAAGCTCAAACAGTTTTAACTAGTTTTCTAGTCTTAAAAAGACCAAACTGTCACCTTTTAACTGTCTTTTTCTAGCTTATTAATAAGCTCTAGTCTTAAATCCTTTATTAAAATTTGCTTATTTTTGCTTATTCTTTAACTATTTTAAAAAGAAAAAAATGTTTTTCAAAAAGGAACAATCACAGGACTCAAACCTGTAACCTCCCCCACACCACACACACACCTTAACATTGCGCCCTTGGGTCTTTTTCGTTATACATTTTCACCATTTAATTCTTATACTAGTTTAGTTTTAGCTTATTTTGATTATTTGAACTTTTACAGCTTATTGGTACAAGCTTTTTGATTCGTTTTTCTTTTTAAACCTTAGAGTTAGTATCTAGTATTTTTATAAATTTTCTCAAAATTTTAGGATTAAGTTTAGTATTTTTAGTTTTATTTAGTTTTAAAAATAGTTTTAATTAGTTTAAAAATTCAAAAAAATTTTTTTATGTTTTAATAAAATAGTTTTTTGTTTTAGCGATTAATAATTTGCATTTTGAGTTTTAAGAGTTTTATTTTGTCATTTTTTTAGTTAATTAGTTAATATTAGTTAATTTTTAATTGTTTTAAATGTCGTTAGAAGTTTAAATTGCCTTTATTTCTAGTTTAGCGTGCCTTTATATGATTTCTCTTTACGTTATTAGATTTAGAATCCAAAATCCAAAATATCGAATATTCAAGCACGCTATCACGAACCGAAACAAGTTTTTCAATATTCACGCTTCATTGGGAAGACAACTCGGGAACGATTTGAACTTTATCCTTTCCTAAGGGTAATTTTCTCATCAATACTTTTCTAAAATACATTTTATTAGTGATTAGCTTATTACTCTTTCACAAGAGTGATTTGCCTATTTGCTTTTAATATATTATATACTATTATTGACTAATCAAGTAGTAAGGGTGTGCTAAAATGATGTGGGTGCCGTTTAAATGGTGTGTTTGGTTAAACTATTTGGGATATGTACTTGTATGAATACTCATTACTTTTCATATTGTCTATGTTTGAATTCTTGAATGTTTGTTTATGAACTAAAATGTTTAGGTTTATGGATTGTTTTTATGTCATTTGTGCTTCTTGATTTTCCTCCCTATCAAGAATTAGGAGCGTTTGATATAATCAAAATTTATAGGATCTAAGCGCTAGGTCTTTTCTATGAGTCCTTTGCATCATCAAGGAATTCTATTTGATCACTCTCAATAAAAAATAGGATTAGAAATCATTTGCAACATTCCTAGAATTTTTGATGTTTAAGGTTCCTTGTCTGCAGTAGCCGGTTCCATCTGCAGCAAAGGCCGGTTCCTTTGTGAAAATGGAACCATCCCTATCGATTCTACAGAAGGCTTATTACCATTTGGGGTAGTTAGATTTTAAATCCAACTTCATAAATAGGCTAGTTATGTCTGTACTAAGATTATCCAATGGTTAGGTTTGACTTATTTCACCTAAAAGCACTCCTAATGATTATACTTAGAGAAAAAGTAGTGGTTTGAACATTTATTGTTTTGCATGGGATTAGGCTATAAGTTAAAGCTTGCAATCACCATCCTTAAACCACCAAGAAATCTGAGCAAATCAGCCTCAAAACCTCCCCTAATCTTCTCTAAAATGACTTCAAGTGCTTCATCATCCACTAAAAATCCTTTAAGAAAAATGGCTAGAACCAATGTCATTGACATATCCTCGAATGAGTCTTCACCTCTTCAAGAAAACAATCCCATTCCCACAACTCTCAACACCACTCTTGCATTGTCGATCACACCACCAAAATTAGCCAATCACCCCCAATTCAACCCATAGAAGCATCGCCATTGACACCGAGAGCACTCGTGTTCTCTACTCCACCTAGTTCACCCATTATGAACCTCATCCATATTTGAACTCCTTAGACGAATTACCTCAAAGAAGCTCGAATCCACCACCTCCACCACCTAATCAATACACCAACCAAACACTCCCATAACCAACTCTTATGGACTTTGAACCATCCTTCCCTCCTACTAATCTCTCGCGAAGAAATAACCGATTGTTTGCTCAACCAGAACCCTTTATGTATCAAGAACAAATCTTAAAGGAGATGGGACAACTCTAATACTTTCCCAAAACATAGAAATCGCTCTTCGCAATGCACAAAGTGTGCAAAATAGTCTCTTGCCTCCAATCACCTCTTCTCAAATGCCACCTTTACCATCATTACTTCATCTCACCACCACATCAACAACCGCTATCCCACCATTTCGACCGATCTTTCCAACATATTAAACCTTTGTCCCACTTGATCAATCTTTATGGATTGATGGAACCTTAACCTTTTCTCAATTTCAAGAGCACACTTGCCCCTATTGCCAACGGAATAAACTCTCATTCATGAAGTTCGAGATGAAATGCGTTTTATGCTCAATCACATTCTTGATCGTCTCAACCACTTAGCCAACCAAAAACCATGAAATGCTGATTGCAAGTTCAAACAACTTTAGGTTTTTGGAAAAATAGATTAGTTAGTTAAGAACTAGATCATGATTTTAGTTTTCGTTGTTTAAGAACAATGTATTTCACTTCATGATTATTATGTTCTCTTGATCATTAATACATGATTAGTTTATCCTTCTTAATATCTTACTTGTTGATGTTCTTTGTTAAATTATGATTCATTTCTTAGCCAAATGATTGACTTGCTGCTTGATGTTGTATGATTGATCTATTCTTTGAATAGCTATTTCCTGCCAAAAGTAGGTTAAGCTGCCTGTTGCCTCAGGTCAGCCGGTTCCTTTCCATCAGGAAGGCCGGTTCCATTTAGCAAAGGAACCGGAGGGAACCGGCTGCACAGGGTTAAAATTTTTTCTTTACTTTTCAACTATTTGTGAAATTTTTAGGAATACCCTCGTTTCATCATACAAGTTTTTCCCTTATCCAGGGGGAGTTCATTTCTTGATAATGAGACATATTACTTACATTTGTCTCTGTAGCATTCAAAATCCATTTGGAATCCTTAACGACCTCATTAAGGGGGAGCTTTTGTCAAGGGAGAGCATATCATTTGATTCTTTACGAATCATCATTAGATCCGACATTTTTCGGTCCTACTCGTGTTTATTATTTTATAGCAATGCATATCTCGGTTAGTTTTTCGTCGACACTCTTTTTGTTTTGACAGAAAAGGGGAGAAGGAAGTAAAAACTCCAATTTAAAACTTATAAATTTTATTAGTTATTTCTAATATGTTTTTGTTTTGGTCATCAACAAAAAAAGGGGAGACGGAGGATTGTTAATACACCGTAAAAACATTTATTTATATTTTACGATCTATCCATGTTTTGTCAATGACAATCATAAAATCATCAGAAGTAGAAAATAAAGTTTATTCGTTTTAAACCAATAGTTTTCTAACACGATTATTATCATTCATTTCTTATCATTATTATCATATTCTCTTTTCGCATCTTATGTCATTACTATTCTATTTCCAAAAATAACTTCACTTCTATATTTAAAATGGCACCATGACATATCTTTCTACAAACTAACTAGGTTACTTTGTTTAAAATATATTTGTACTCTTGTTTTTTAAACATATAGTAAATAATTTGTTTTTATTATTAGTTTTTAATCTTTTTTTATTACAAAACCCAAATCCTTAAACATACAACTATTACCATATCACCTTTAGGACTTTATTTTTCTTTAAAACATATTACGATCTTCGATGACCTAATTACCTCTCCCTATCATAGGCACATCTACAACGATTTATACAAATATTTTAATATTTGGCCAATCTAAAATTTGGATTTTGTGTCAGACTGCCGGTTCCATTAATTTATACTGGCCGGTTCCCTTTTGGGAAAGGAACCGAATAGAACCGGTAGTCAGAACAGCCGGGTCCATAGACTTATACTGGTCGGATCCCTCCTGCAGATGGAACCGGTGGAACCGTGCTACAGTACCAGTTTTTTCCTATAAATACCAAGTCATTTCTCTTGTATTCATTATCACATTCTTATTCTTTTTCATCTTGCATTTATCTTAACTTTGTTCGTAAGATAATGTTTCGAATTAATTTTAGGTTTGTGGTGATTTTCTTAATATAGAAAACGTTGTACCGCTATCTTTCTTTTGCATACACGTGATCAAGTTTCTAGGCTCAATGTGTAAACAATTCTTCTAACTATTTTTCTGGCTTCATAATTTCATTATCTTTATCATTCAAATTTACTGTTGTAATGTAGTCGAGGGTTATTAGTGGAATATTGTAGGATTAGTAGATAGTATTTCGATTGTATATTGTAAGGTATGTTCTATCTTTATTAGAACTTAGTGGTTAGCTTAGTACCAAATAATGGGTAAGCTTTGTAAGGTTGGTCCTTCCTCATTAGGACCAGTATTTAGCTTAGTACAGAATAAAGGGTAAGCGACATAGGGTTGGTTCTACCATGTTAGAACTCGGTATCTAGCTTAGTACCAGATAAAGAGTAAGAAACGTTGTGAGGTTTCTTCGTCGACTGAAGGTGTTTGGTGTCTAGTGATTACAAACTCTCGAGTAGGTGACTCGAGGAGTGGAGTAGGGTAAGGAAGGAGTCCTTGTAGCCGAACCACTAGAAATACCCGTGTCATATATCCTTTATGTTTATTGCTCGTATATTTCTTCATGCTTGTTGATATGCTATTTATTAATTCTAAGCTTCATCTAATTTAACTAATTTTCGTCAAAGTTCTGTGAAACTAAATCTTAAATTAGTAAAATTATTCGACCCCTTTCTAGTTTCCACATTATCATTCCAACATGTCTTAACACAACATCTGTCTCGTCTTACATTAATTATAACTGGTAACATGATCTTGATTTCCCTCCATGATAACAAGTTAAGGACCCTCCTTTAGAATGAATATGTTTTTCATTCATGGATTTAAAATACGCTAACTAGGATCTAATCGTAATGTCTCGTATGATTTTCACGAGTCTTTAACATTACCTCCAATCTCATGTTGATTGATTAAGCTCGTACTAGGAAGAGGTGGGAGTAAACCATCATTGTACTTATGACTTCTGGCATTCTACTTCTAGAGATAAACTGATTGGCTCACGCAGCTTACAAGTCTTCTTACTTATATGTTCTAACTGTGTGAATGCACTAAGGGAGTATGGTTTCGGTCATTTAGTCATAGTGGATGATAGACTTAGCTAAATCGCGACTCACTCAGCTTAGCATTCAACGATGCACTTCATTCTGTACTTTTAACAAAATGGAACTAGATACACATACTCCTTGTTACTAATTCTCTTAAGTCCATAAGAATTTCAATACAAGCTCCCCTTGAACTGCGATGTAGTTGTTAGTTCCCCTATATTTGAGACTTTGTCTCAAAATCTTTTTTATGTCACATCGGCTTCATATTTTTTGCCTCCTACCACAAGATCAAACACACAGATTGTGCTAAACTAGTTGGACTCATTTTAAGGATAAACTAAGTTTTTTTAATGTTTCTTGTCATTTTCACTAAATCTCACAATATTTAGGAATTCCCTGATGGTCCCAGAATCCATAATTCCTGTCTTTGCTTTGTACTCTTTAATTAAACGATCAAAATTAACTTTCGTGCTCTCACTTTCGTATGGCAGAATCTGAGAGTCGTACTCCTCATACGCTTGAAAGCACATTAATTTTTGTTATTTAGTTAAACCCAAGTCGTTAACCCTTTTAATTGTTTCCTCCTGTAAATCATCTTTACTACTTTACTTGTACATTCGAAAGTGGGCTTCGAGATTTCAATCATGATCTGCAAATCCCATAGCTCTGAATTTGACTTAACGGATCACGAGCTTTACTCTTGAAATACTATCACA
Source organism: Tanacetum coccineum (assembly GCA_026074375.1). Lineage (NCBI taxonomy): Eukaryota > Viridiplantae > Streptophyta > Magnoliopsida > Asterales > Asteraceae > Tanacetum > Tanacetum coccineum. The sequence continues at coordinate 14,779 of BQNB010123099.1, forward strand.
TAATTGTATTCCTCTTATATAAGAAAACTCACTGTTGTATTGGAGTTGAGGTCGCCCTGGAATAATCTGTGACTCAGAAATTTATGGCTTTAAGTTTCGAGTACTAATATATATTTATTTTTATGGGATTAGGGTAGAAATTTTCTTCGCTCTTGTTTTCCCTCTTTGAACTTCCATCATAGATAGATTGCATCAAAGTTCTTGCTTAAAAGCTTTTTTGAACATTTTATTTTACTTCATCAGTTCTATTTAAAGAACCATAATGCTCATGATCACCATGCTGATTTATACCAGATAGTTTGTTTTAATTTGTAGACTTTCATTTAAGACGAGTACTAAGTTTAAGTAAACTTATATTTTGACAGGTTTTAAAAAGTATAAGACTTTAATATATTAATTTCAAATTAAATTTTTATTACTTAAAACAATAGGTTTTAATATGAACCCTTAACGGATTGCGAGACAATTCAATTTTAAAATTAATGAATATTTAAACTTTTTAAATCCTGTATCCAAAAATACTCTGATGATACTTCATGTTAATCTTCTGTAAATTCTTCACGCCGTCGAGGAAGCTTCAGGTTCATCTTTCTTTGAGCTTGATGTTGTACCGCAATCATCACATCTAGGCGTGCCTTCTTCCCAGCCCTCTACAATTAGAACTTGTAAGCAATTAACTTCATACAGACAGTTAATTAAAGGAATGAAAACAATCTGTAAAGTATTGAATACCTCTTTATCACTTTACGACATTTAAGTCACAAATGCACTTGAAATACTTCCGAATCTTATGCCTAGGCTTTTGGCAAAAATAACACTTGGGAAGTGCCTTTCTCTTCTTAGTTACTCGTTCATAGAATGTCACACCCCCAAAATGAGTCATAGCGGAATAGGTATCCGAGGCATGACATCATAAATAAAACAAGACCAATGTAATGAGAGCCGACCACTTTATGGACTGTTTAAAAAATAATACCTGTTAGGACTTAAAGTCTTCAAGGATGATTCTTAAATTACTATTTGCCTCAAGGTATATATTAGTGCTGTCAAGCATAACTTAGTACTGTTGGTGATACTAATAAAAATTATGCTAAGTAGTTAGTACTGGTAGTATAAAGTTACTACTGCTAGTTAGTACTGTTAGTATAATTTAGTACTATTAGTATAAAGTTACTGCTGCTAGTTAAAGTTAAGACTACTCAGAGTTGAAGACTGAAAAATATGCTAAGTAGTTAGTGCTGCTAGTAGTAAAGTTAAGACTGCTAGTACACAGTTACTACTGTTAGTATCGAGAGTATAGTACTTGTTTAAACAATAATATTTCACTAACAAAAGGACATGATCGGAGGTCGGGGAGGATATATTTGAACAGTAAGCCATTTTTATTAGAGAGAGAAGGAAAAATGTGTGTATGTTTTCTAGAGAGAGAAACAACACACACTTATGAGTCAACTGTTTATCCTTACCCTCCATGGAAGTATGGAGGGGTATTTATAGTCTAGTGACACCTTTACCCTATTATAACTTGTCTTATTAGTCCTATCGTGTAAACTATAACTTAAACTATTTTGTAATTCCAAATATGTACCAATATTTTAAAGGCTAACAATCTTCCCCTAATATGTGGACATATGGAATTACTTACAATGTTCCTATCAGGTACAAATGCAACACAAATAAAGTCTTCCATAGCGCTTCCAAAGCTGAAGATGTCTTCGAGTTTCTTGTCTTGCAAACTTATTATTCAGCTTGGATCTTCAGTGTCTTTATTGTTCAGGAAAACCATTGTAGTTGCATTGAACTGGATTAACTTCCCCCTAATTAATTCATGCAGCATGTCTTGAAAAACTTTCTTCATAAACTCCTTTTTGGTGAAGTTTCTGAATCAGCTTCCCCCCAAACCAACATCCCTATCTTAAGCAGATTCTGAAACTTTGATGTAGCTTGAACAATATTCTACTTGTCATTGACGTGCATAGTGGAAATTTGTAGAAGTCAAACCACACCAACGACCACTTCTTTTTGTCATTAAGGCTTGGTGAATATTCGTTCGGAGGTACATACGAGAAATCAGCAACAATTCTTCTTACGTATGCAGAATACTTCATAAACCGTACTAAGTAAAGTAGTATACACTACTTCCCCCTGGAAGTTGACATGGTAACATCAAAGTCAACTTAGTCCCGGATGTACACATTTTCCCCCATGATGGTTGCGAACTCTCGGAAGCATCATTGTTGTGTACGTAGATATACTCGAGAAGTTCTTGTCTTTAGCACAAATCTTGAAATCCATACAAAGCATTACACTCTTGTCTTCAGAAACCGTATATGAGATGAAGCAAGAATCAAGAAAACTTGGTATAATCAAGGTCTTGTATATGAATGTCGTTGAAGAACTTTGAGAATTTGGCTTAGACTGTGAAGTACCTTTATCTTGAAATGCAGTAAGAATTGTTGATTACATCTCAACCATTAAACTCTTTGGCTAACTTTACCAACCTCGAATTCTATCGGCTATTGTTGTGATCACTTGTGAAGTAAACCCGATATACCAAACTTGAAAATAAAGTGAAATCCCTCAAATTTGTTACTTAAGCTTGCACTATTGTGATTGAAGAACGGTGCAAGATTAAATCTATATGTACTCTATACCCTACCGCATAAGTATAAGAAGTACAACACCTCTTGAAATTATCCACATCGACTTTTGCGTGTGACACTAAGTACTACAACGTAACTCCTTTAAGTGATAGTTATCCAGGTCTGCAACCAACCACCCCTGACTGCTGGTAACTAGATAATTTAAGTCTTAATCATCTGCTGTATACGTTCAAGCAAGTCATCAATCAATAAAAAATAAAAGAAAGTCTCGATGATGAAATAAGTAGACGCCTTCGTGAAATCCGACTTTAATTGCAAATAAGGGATACCAAAGCAACTTTGTAATCACTTGTCATCGTAATTCGAATCTCTAGCCGTTTATCATTTATTGAATCTTTTCAGGATCGTTTTAGTGTTATGTATCATGTTTGTTGTTGTTCAATTATCGTTAAACTAGGACGAATGTTATTTTGAATGTCGTTAACGGATTCACATTTGTCTAATTCAACTTGTCGTGATAGCATTTTTTGTACCCGTCTTAGTCCATAAATACGACCACCATAATTATTTTGTTAAAATTTGCTGGCCCATTTGATGTATAATAAAGCCGAAACATTCAGCCCAATTACTTAGAAGCATTAATCGGCCCAGCATTATAGCATAGCCCAACACCAATCATAATCCATTTTAGCAGCCCATAGACATATTAATAAAGTTTTTGGCCCAACCATTTGTGAAATAAAGGCCCAAAGGTTTATATGGTCCATACCCATCACAAACTTATAACCGGTACACCTAGTCATAAATCTTATCCCATTATATTAGGGTAATTGTACCCTAAATCTCACAAGAACGCAGTCACAATTCCAACTCTCCAAAAAAATGATCTTCACCGATTAAATCTCTTGTTACAAATCCAAACCCTAATCCCATCCCTTGAACGTAGGTCATAACAAATCTGACATCCTAAATCTTTCCATTCGTAGATCAAACAACTCAAAGTACCAAATTACTCCTTTCATCCATATAATCTACATCACCTTGGTTACTTTCACATACTTGTGAACACACGTAACCAACTGAACCATTCAATATCATATATTAATCAGATCCTGTTTTGAACCACCACCAAACGAACCCCCTTGTAATTTGTCTTCAACCGCTTCATCGTTTGTCATGGCTTCAAGATCTCATAGGAGGTCTCGGGTAGGTTTTTATTCTATTTTGTGCAAGTGATTCCCAATGAAACAAAGAAAAGTTTATAACATACATGTTATCAAACTATCTTTATTTTCGAAAATCAATCAGAGTTTAAACTCTCACATAGATCGATGATGATTTTCTTTCGTGTTCTTGATCTTAAGGGTCTTGAATCATTTGAAAAGCATGAGACAAATCTGAGATTATATTAGTTGTTTTGATTCGAGTCAAAGATTGTGGTAGAGGATATGTGACGATGAGTGTTAGGTTCAGATTTATGGATTTGTTGTTGATATTATGTGACGAAGGGATTATATGTAGATATTGTTGTGGATTTGAGGGGCTGTGAGGATGGATTGATGGAGTAGTCTTGGATTTGTTGTTGACTGTTGTAGATATTATGACGAAAGGTGGTTGTATATTGTAGTGGATGTTTGTTATTGATGTAAATCAAAAGAGTCTTTTGTCATTCTGCTACATCTCATTTCTGTTGAGTTTTTGTTATGGCCAGACTCGTTAGAGTTGACCGGGTCAACTCGGTAACAACCGAGTTGACTCGGTTTGAGTTGAGGTTTATAACAAAATGCAAGATATCCAAGTCAAAATGCAACCAGCCATGAACTCAAAACGCAACCAACCTCTCCTTTTTTTTTCTTCGAGTCAAAACGCAACAGAAACCAAAACGCAATGTTTCTTGAAATTTTGCCATAGTTTCTCTTCATAAAAATCATAAATTTGTCTTCAAAACACAATCAAATCTGTCAAAACGCAATGGTCAAAACGCAGTTGACCACACCAAAATGCAGTTGACTTTCTCCTTAAAATTCGGATCTGGTTTTGTCTTTTTCTCTTGCATCAAAACGCAACCAAGAAATACATAAAGAAACATGCCCAGATTTGCTTCATCTGAAAAAAACAAGAACGATTCGTAACAGAAACAAGCAACCTGGTAACATGAACAGTAACTGTGAATAGTGATGAACAGTAACCATGTACAGTGACATGAACAGTAATGAACAGTACGTGAACAGTAACCAGGACATGGATGAACAATAACAACAAACAAATAATACGACACACCCCTGCAGCTCTGATGCCAATTGTAGATTGTAAATGACATATAAAACAAGGGATTAAAACAGATCTGGAGGCTTGGTAAAATGAAAAAGATGTAAAGCCATATTATTAGAGTTGAAGGTGAAAAGAGATGGGAAGAGTGTATGTGTTGAGAGAAAACACACACACTTTCACACTTTACAAATGTGAACTTCACCCCTCCATGGAAGTATGGAGGGGGTATTTATAGTCCTAGTGACATACAACTATCATACTTAGTCATTATTAGTCCCTATATGTCACACTATAAATGAACTAATGTAAATCCGGATATGTCACCATATTTTAAGGCTAACAACGTCAGTTCTGACCCCGGTCCACAATGTTCGACAACGGTACTTGAACAAGACAGTTTAAGTCTCGGTCCACAAAGTCAAGAAAATGTTCCTCAAGTCGCTAAGACAGTAACAACGACAAATGAGATGGAATTGCTATATAGTCCGATGTTCAGTAAATTACTCAAT
>BQNB010123100.1:8508-20161 GCA_026074375.1 Tanacetum coccineum
TTGGCTTGGTTTTCTGTCTTTTTGATGATATCCACTTCCTGCACAATACAAATGCAAAACAAACATATATTTGGCAGTTTTTTGTCTGTTTTTGGTCATTTAAGCTCGTTTTTGGAGGTAAAAGATATGTGTAATTAAGCACTTATCAGGAGGACCGGTTGAGGAAGCGCGAGTGTATAAATAGATCTATTTGGGATTGACATCCCTGTTCGGGTGAGTAGCTCTCACTAGTTTCGACAGTACTGAAACACGAATGCATACATGTCAGAGCAATTTGGATGTTTACGGCTTTGAACATCTACACGGGCCTTTTATTTGCATTAAATTGCATACATAGATGTCGAGCTTCAGTGTCATGAGCTTAGCGCAACTGTAGATATTATTTATGTGGTACTGTATCTGTTATAGTAGACCCATACATTTTGGAAAATCAACGATATCACTGTCCATACTACTTATTGAACATTATTAATTTTTGAGCACTTTTCATTATATTGCGGCGAAGCAATAAACACTAAACACTTTCGGTTCTACATTTACTCTTACATTTTTGGCGATTATTATAAGGATTCAAAATGGTCATATATACTTTATAAATCTTTGGATTCTAACATTTACATTTATACTTACAAAACTCTATGAACTCGCCAACTTTAATGTTGACACTTTTAAGCATGTTTTTCTCAGGTGAATTAGATGCTTGGCTTACTTGATGTGCAATGGAGTCTAAAATTGACAAGATTTCATTTATGGATCTCTACTTACATACAAATGATCAAATCTCGTTGGGTTATTTTCAAGCTTTTCATTGTGATGCAATTATAGGACAAATGTTATATCAATTTCAAAGAAATCAACGAGATTACTTTTCAAACGACACATTTAGAGGTCGTTCTCTTGTATCTTGTGCTATTGTATTATGAAGTAACGCCTCCGGACATATTTCCACTGCGACACATTTTTGGGGGTGTTACACCTTAAAATAAGAAATAATAGGCACACTTGTGGACTATTGGATCAAGCTTAATATATCATGATCAAATTTAATGAGATGAGTGGCTTATTGGTAATAAATTAGAAAATTGGTGGCTTTTTATAGCATTATATAATGAAAAGCTGATGACCGTTTTAGTTTTGCAAAATACTCATTGTAAACGTCATTTTATAAATTTATATTTTATTAGATTACTTTGTTTATCATAAACACATAAATCTTTTCTTCAGATACACTTTACGTCATCTTGAAACCAAATTTATGGAAACCACATCTTGAGCCCAAATTACCAAAATGGATTATTGGTACACCAACCCACATTTACGTGTGTGTTGAAATACACACATTAATGCCTAAAATTTAAACCAATTTTAAGCGAAGATCAAATGAAAAGATCATGATACGCACCAATGACAACGCTAATTAACCATTGGTAGTTTGGTACACACCTCCATATATCATTCATACTATAATAATAAAGCAAACCATATATATGAACGGCAACTAACAAAAAAAAACATTGAAACTAAATACACTCCACCTTGCAATTTTATTATATCTTTTGTTTTATATAAAATCCTACTAATACAGAGACCGTTTCTCGACCGAAAGTGCCCAAGTTTACATGTTCTCGATTGGTACACACAAACACTTGGCTGATTTCGCGACTGATACAGACAAACATTTGGCTAAGTTTACACATCCATGGTTATGACTAGCCAGGAATTAGTGTAGCTGTAACGAGTACCCAACCAACAATCACCAAGTTGTGAATGAAAATTCAAATTAATTAAGTTACATTAAAAGAAGATTATAATTAAAGAAACCATACTCATTATGACCTGCCACTTACATGTAAATAAGAAACTGTAATCATAGTATGGAGAACATTGCAGGCATTCACGAATGTGATCCGGCAAAAAAGAATGTTGATAAAATATAATGCCTAAAAACATTAATAATATTTTTTCACATCTTTACGTTTTGATAATCACAAAATATAAAAAAGGTTCAACGTAAAATTAAACGTAAACAAGTATTTAGTAGTAAATATTCATTTCAAACTTATATCACTCCAAGGTATGAATAAACAAATGCTTGATGCATTTTATGATCAAAGGAAACTTTTATAAAATGTTGTAAACCTTTTATAAATATCACAAAACATTTTTTACATTTAAAAGAAATGTTTTATTCAAAATAAACATTTTGAATTTCAAATTTTCGAACCTAAAACGGCTAGAAATGGTCCAGTAAACACCTCCCCTGAATAGGACAAAAAGGAGCGTCTGAATAAGGGGCGGCCCCCTTAATTACATGGGCGGCCCCCTTAATTTTAAGGGGGCCGACACCCTATTTAAGGGGGCCGGCCATAGATCCCGCTCCTCCTTTTTGTCCTATAAATACTGGACTATTCTCCAACATTTTTCTCACCTTTTGCACTCATTCTTTCTGCTTAAAACAGCCCACACATCCTCTCTAAAATCCTTTGATCATTTAATCATTTAGCTTTGTTTCCAAGTGATCCAAGCTCAATTCCTCAAGTGCAAGAGAAGAATACTTCCATCATCTAGTGAAGAAGTATTACACCCCAAAATCCATATTGCAATCTTGTTGCATCCATATCATACCTTGTAAATCTATTGTAAATCTTGTAAAGTTGTGTAGTTGTTAGGATTTGGTGATTCTTGTAAGTATAGTGGATCTTGGTGATCCTTTTTAGTAGTGTTAGATAGTTGTGATATAAGTAGTGTGGTGAGAAGAAGTTGTGAAGGTGTGAAGTTGTGAAGATTGAAGAAGTTGTGTAGTCGTGATCAAGGTGTGAAGATAAGTTGTGTAGTGAAGTTGTGAAGTAGTTGTGAAGTTGTGAACTAGTCGTGAAGTTGTGTTGTGATAGATTGGTTCTAGCTAAGATTAGAACTCGACATCTAGCTTAGTGTCAGAAATTGATATAAGCAACGTTGTGTACGGTTTTCTCCGCCATAAGGGAGCTTGTTGACATAGTGAAGAAAACTCTCGAGTTTGGTGCTCGGGGAGTGGAGTAGGCTGAAGAAGAGCTTCGTAACCGAACCACTATAAATCCTTGTATTGCGGTTTGATCTTTCCAACTCTTATCTTTTATTTACTTCTACATATTTACATTGTTCATATTGTGCAAGTATTGAATTCACAAAAAGTCGAATCTAAGTTTTTATAAACAAATTTTAAATATTAAATTAAAAAGCGGTAAACTATTCAACCCCCCTTCTAGTTTTCCACAATTGGTATCAAGAGCCACGTTAAACAAGATTTTTAAAATAAATTGTATTTTAAAACTTGAATCGATCTATGGAATCGGAAAAATATTTAGAAGGGCAATCTATGCAAAGACCACCACTTTTTGAAAGTGATGGATTTATTTATTAGAAAAATAGATTCGAAACTTATGTGAAGTCAAAAGATCTAGATCTTTGGCATGTTATTACCGATGGTGATTTTCCTCTTATTCAATTTAATCCCGACCAATTAGATATCCAAAAATCAATCAAACCACAAAGATAATTATATTATAATAAAGATAACACATGGAATGCTTAGCCGAAAATTATATTCATACAATTGAATCACGGTCAATTAATGAAAGTACTGAATAACATAATGATCGAACCAAACTAATATGATCATGATGGTGTCTTCTCCTCGTAATTGAATCAAAAAACCAATCGCTGCATAGTTTTTTTTTCTTCTGTCTTGGTCGGCTCTCAGAAGGGACGAATGAAAGCCTTTTTCCGACTAAAGAATGATCCAATCTATTGATATGCGTTGAATATATATACTAAATGTAGAATTCTAGTAATCTTCTTATCAAACCAAGAACAAGAGTGAGATGTGGGTTGTGATGTTAGAGATAATCGTAGAGATATGAAGATGAAAAAAATGATGAAATGTATTATCGAAATGGGGGGGGTTTTTTTTTTACAAATGGAACAACCCAACCCTCTCCAAGGCTAGGAGAGGGGCTTATATAGTACTATAGGTGGCCGGGCCCCCTCCCCCCCCCCAAATGGGTTCTTAATGGGCTTCCATGGGTCTTGGGCCCGGACTAGATTACTAATTCTAATTAGACATAAACTACGAGCTAAGGACTAATTACAATTGAAGTGCGACACTTTTCGTGTTGTTTCAACTCAACTACCCCTAAGGGAGGGCACTCCAATTTACAATACTTAAACCTAGCATACTATGCATCGCATCTTTTAGTCTTTAGCTCTTTACCTCTTGAATTTCTCTTGTGAATAGGTTGTAGTGATCATTGACTTTAGGTTTGAGCTTGTTCCTGGAACTGTATTTGACATTGTGATCTGAGCAACTTGAGATCATCAACCAAGCATAATCTCTTCGCCATCTTGTAACCTTGCCATTTTGTGTATCTTGCGTCTTATGAACCGGACATTGTCATACCGCTTTCTTGATTTGTTGATTTGGATAGCTTTAATGTTGCATTTTCTTGAAATTCTTTAACTTTAACTCGTCAACAACCCCCTTCCGAGGTAAAGATGTGTGGTGTCAGAGGGTATGTTAGCGGAAGTCTTGAATCATGTAATTGAGCTTTTCATGATGATTTATGTTTGTCAGTTCGGGTTATGAGCATGTGGCTATGGATCTTGTGAGCCAGCTGGAATCAGGGACCTTCACCACCATCTTTAAATAGCCTGCATAATAAAACCAGTTAGCAAAAAACGCTGGTTGGGGACGGAATATGGCTTTGTCATTCGCCCTAGGTTTGGTTGGAGTTAAACACTTTAGATCCGTAGGATATCGCCTGTGATCAGATAGATTCAAATGTTAGAAGAATTCTTCTTGACAGGATTTCCTGCCTGTAAGTATTGAGATCTTTCTAACACAATAAAGTATTAGATTCTTCGTACTCAGCATTGTTCTTATTATCTAAACGTCTCAAAGCGACATCACGATAGAGTGATACCAATTGAGCTTTCTATTCTCAGCCGATTGTGATATAGAAAATTGATTTGATATTCAATCGGTGTATTCATTGCAAAATTGTTTTTGGACACAACGAGAGTGTTCATCATTTCAAAAATTTCATTAACATACCGTTGTTCACATTTTCCTGGAACAAGTTTCGATTCATAAAGATATCTCACAAAAGTTACCAACACATGAGCTTGTTTGATGTTGGCTCAAGCAGGATTTCTATCTTCATTGTGAATACCTAAGTTTCACTCGGATGTTCTGGCAAATAATCACAAGCATATTGCGTGTAGGTCCTATATGATATTATTGATATTCAACACATTGTGTGAGATAATAAGCTAAGATATTGTACAAGTGTCCTAATGAGTATTATTGGTTATTGATCTCTTTGGGCTCTTAGAATCTCAATAGTGACACTTTAATTTAGTGATCAAGGATGGTGCAGATGCCACCTTTTCAATATCAACACTAAAACTCGGCAATTTTTTAATTAGTGTGGAAAGTCGATAGATATGCGGTTAATCTTCGTGAGAATGAAACAGAGTCTTTTGTGAGATCCTTGATGTGGCTAGGGAGGCGTTGTGCATATGCGTCTAGGTCCATGACTATCTTCAATGTCAGACAAAAATTCTGAATGTATCTGACAGGTTAGTATTGACCGGTTTCTGCCTAAGTGTATGGAGGGTTCTTTCTTTTACCCCTTTATCTTCATTTCTTTTTCATTCTTCAAACCCTTCAATTGGCTTACCGAGACTTCATATACTACACCATGTTGGGTTGGTTCTAGTGTTAGCTCCATTCTCAGTCCGGCATTATTCCCGTATTCCCACATTTTCTCTCTTTTTAATAATACCTAAGGACTTCTTCACTAAATAGTGGATATCCCTGGGTGATCCTCCGGTTCTGGCTTGGATCATGGGATCTGAATTCCCCCTAGCCTAACCAACCTTATAACTTCATATAATTAAGAAACATGGTCGGGTCTTTTGGGTATTTCATCATGATTCCTTTCCAAAAACAGTGAAAATTTTCAATCAAAGTGTTTGATATTAAATATCATAGTTTTACAATTTGAGAGAGTTTTTTCATCATCACTAAAAGCTCCCTCCCTTAACATGTGATCTAATCGTAGGTTCCTTAGTACATGCTAGTGTGGTGGGCATTTGTGTCCATTTTATTGATGCCACTTTGTCAATATACATTAAGTGGTTTATTACATTTTCTCCTCTTATCCAAATATGTTTAATCCCTGATATTTTGGGATATCAATTGATTATACTGTTCGGGGGACCAAAATGATTGTGTTCTAAGAAAATGTGGAACCTATTATTGCTCCCCCGTCAACTTTTGAGGGCTTTATAAGATGGTGCTGAAGTACAATTATTTGAAGATTTTGAATTTATTAGAATTCTTGAAAACTTTATACAGCGGGCTCATCTTATTTCACCAATACATCTACAACTAGGTATCACATATTCACAAAGATAAGGTATTTACGAGGATTGACCTTTTAAGATGAGGACAACATATGATAAATCATATGGTCCGTTGTAGTAGCCATAAGTCATCCCCCGTCATGGTTTCTTACAAAAACCTCTCCAAACCAGAAGGACCCTCCTTGTTTAATCTTTTGTCAATTGCCTGGTAATCATTAGCTCTGCATTTCACTTTGTCCCGCTGGTGCTAAAAGTCTGAGGCAAGATACTCCATTCATGATTCCCTGAGGCGATCATGCTAGAGCACCCAGTCCGAACGCATCATACGAGAGTTGCCATCGCGCTAAACTTGTGTAGTTCATCAATGCGTATCAATCTATTCTTCTTGTCTTTGTTCTCATAGATAAATCCTCTGGGATCGGAGTATGGTGTGTAAGCATCTTTTCTTCTTAAATTGGATCTGTACGTGTCTGGCTTTATGAGGTTGAGTTTCTTTTGATAGCTTTCAACACCCAATTGAAGATCTTCCACACGCCTTTGGATAACAACACTTCTTGTGAACATTCTTAAGGAAAATTAAATGCAATCGTTTTCAACGTTGTGATTTGTCTAACTTTCCTTTCGTACGAGCAAGAAAGTAACATTTCTGCAAGTCTGATTCGAAAGTCTGTGAAAAATTGATATCTTTAAACTTGGTAAAGAAATGTTCGTCATCCCTACGTACAGTAATCAGTCAAGATGCTTGTAGTTTTGCCATTCGACTATTTTCCACCTTTGTGACAGATGATTCTTCTTTTTGTGTAGACATCACGAGCTGATTCCTCTTTGTGGTGCAAATGCATAGAACTGTCTTTCGCTTTTTGCCCCAATGTGAGTTCCCAGAGAGCGAATTTGATCGTATTTGACTATCATTTGTACTCCACAATGAGTTTGGCCTACTAAGTCTTCTATCCTTTAATTTGCCGTACATCTTGGACATCCGTGGTTCGTAACTAGAAAGTTTGAGTATCTTGCTCGGCTTGACTCTCACCACCACGTAGTACTCAAGGTCGGTATTGAGGAAGTGATGAAACGATAAATATAACTCATGACGTACTTGAGAGAGTGTTGGAACAACGGTAGTGGCTGTCGCAGATCGTGAGGATTTGGCGGCCTTCTGGTTGATCCAGTCTCCATATTTTTCTGTTGTGGCTCATTTCGTGATTCTTCACAAAAGTATTCAAGGTTTAGTCAAACTCGTGGCATGTTCCTTTCATTAGCTCAAATTGTCTGGAACCTGCTAACAATCTCATGAAGGTGTTAGTGTTTTACATTTAGCCGGTTAGCACAAATAAGCGGAGAAACAGTCATATGTAGTGTATGTTAGCTATCGAAAAAGACTCCTGAGGCGCGGTGGGAGGAGCTTGTCTTCTTGCTCTAGATTGCTTAGCCAAGGTGGACGGATTCTTGAACAGAAGTTACAGACCTTGTGCATGCCTGTTTCAGGAGTAGGTAGTCGTTTGAGGTTGTTGAAAACCAGTAGGAAGATGTTGGACCTCTTTCTTCTGCTTGTTCATCATGGATACCCTGCAGTGCTTCAAAGACATTGTGTAGTTTGCTTAGTGTCCTCTACCGGGCAGATGATTGGCTTAGCAGATTGGCTTGGGAGGTCTTAGGAACCTGTAGTAGTTCTTTCATCGCTTGTTGGTTTTCATTTCTCTTGGTAGCACTGGTAGATTTAGGTTCTTTTTCTCTGATCTCTTCTTGTTGGCACCCTCCGGTCTGTATCTTGCGAGGGTTTCTTGATCATCATCAGCACACATCTCTCGTAGGTACTTTTTATTGTGACTGTTTTCACATTAAGTATCTAGCAGGATTTTGTCGGCTTCATACGCATCGATAATGCTTGTATGAGTGACTTTGAATTGTCTGACCCGTTGATAGAATTGTATTGTTTGCTTCCATCTTGTCATTAAGTTCTTTTTCAGCCCTCTAGTTCTGAAAATATTAGCGATACAGCATGAGTCGTCTTGGCTTTCTTACCGTTGATGGTGTCGTACCAGAAACCTCAGACTCGAGTTGATCGTTTACTTACTTGCTCTTTTTTTGGAGTCATTTTGGAGACTTATTTCTGACTTGTTCCTTGATTTACTTTTTTCATTCCTTTATCATATTTGAATTCAAGGAATTGTTGATTTTCAGTATTAGGACACTTTCTCGAATTCGGTCATACTTCAGTTGGACTGCAACATTACTGCTTCCTGCATTTTATTTGCACAGATATTGGTCAACGTGCCAGGAATGGAGGAGAGTGCTTCAGCATATTGATTTGTTTGTCTGAGTTACGAGGAGGTGTTGTGCTCAACGATTTTAGTCTGTAATCAAAGCCAAATAACGAAGCTAGTTTGGAGATTATGAAGTTGAGGAGCTTGGAGTAGTAGCAGGTGTCAGGATTGGTGGTTGGTTTTAATTGTATTGATGAGAGATTCTCGGGGTTGGAGGACGATTGGTGGGTGCAGAGAAGGTTGGTTACATTGGCAGTGGACTAGGTATCAATTGAGATGGTGGCTTTTCAGTATGTTTTCAAAAATAACATCAAACACCGTTTCGTGATTTGGATTCAGCATGTTGGAGCGAAGCCAGATGTTACAGACGAGCTCTATTGTTGGTCCATAAGGATTTACCGGAGTTAAGGTCACATGAGTATCTTTAATTCCTGGGTTGTGCTTGAACCTGGTGGTTTATAACATCTGTCATTTCATACATCTCTTCCTTCTAGATTGGTTTTGGTATCTTTTGACGCCTCATTTCCTTGATCCTCTTCATTTGCTCATCTTCATCCGACTTTGTTCCTTCTAAACATTCGTCCTCTTGTCTAAGTCATTGTCATTGTCTTCATCATCTGTGATGAAATATGAGAGGGGTGTCGTGACTTGTAGGATCAGAATGTATCATCTTCATCAGTTTCCTCTTCATATATTATTTCATCATCATGAGTTGTGAGCTTTGGAGGATTAAAATCTTCTCCATCATCTTCTGATTCAGTATGTTATTCATCATCATCTGCTTGTGCGTTTTCTCACTCTTCGTCACTGTACATACCTCATCATCTTCTCATCTTGTGTTAGTCTCATTAACGTCATTTTTATCTTCATCTTCATCATCTTGAGCTTTCTCATCATCTTGATCATCGTCACTTGATTTCCAGGAGATATCATCATCTGAGTCATAATCAGGTGCATCGGGAAATTCCCTGGTGGTAAAACACCAGTTCCTTCTCA
Organism: Tanacetum coccineum; assembly: GCA_026074375.1. NCBI lineage: Eukaryota > Viridiplantae > Streptophyta > Magnoliopsida > Asterales > Asteraceae > Tanacetum > Tanacetum coccineum. The sequence goes on from BQNB010123100.1 coordinate 18,174, forward strand.
TCTGCACCAGAACTAATGGAATGACGAGCGGTGAGTTTAGTGAGGCTTCTTTTTGTGATTATTTTGAGTTGCTCAGCTCTGTTCAGAATGCCGCCTCCAGCTGATAGTCTCCAACTCTGTAGTCTTCTGCTTTCCTTTTCCAGACTTCTTTTCTTTCTTTTCTTTGGGGACGTGGGAAGGCTTCATCTTATTTGTGTATCTGTATCAGCTTTCTTCTTACTTCCTTTGTTTTTTGGAGGATCTTTCCTGGAAGCAATGGCATATTACTCTTTGTATGATTCAGAGTTGCGGATGTCCTCGTTGTTAATTAGCTATGGCAAGATAGTCCGTACAACTTGAGTGTCTTCATTCCTTGAGATGGACATTTGATTGTTGTGAACATTGGTCATCTCTGCATAGTGCAATTGCCTTTTTCTTTGAGGATTATTGAGGGTCTTTATCATGACAAGTTGACGACTAACTTGGTGATGAATCGAGGATTGTACATGCATTGACCCTTCTTTGTATTTTTGTTCTCATCTGGTAAGTGAAGTCCTCCCACAGAAGATATGCATAATCAAAACATTCTATCATATTGTACATACCCACAAGGATTGAGCTTTGAGAAAGACGAAAGACGGTCATTAGGATGGTTTTATCACTGAAGGACATTTGTTGATCGGGTAGCAGTTAAATGTTCTCCAGGGTTTGATTGCAGTTTATTGACATTAACGTCAGTGATCTTCCTTATTTCTCCAGAGTGACCAAGACTAGCTAGAAATGTAAGAATCTCATTCTCAAGAGGTGGTTCTTCCAACTTTTTTTTACCGACTCTTTAGGGCAAATTTGAAGAATTCTCTGAATGGATCAATGATTGAAGGAATGTGCTTTTTGTTATTCGTCTTGAATCTGACAGAATTGTTAGGAACATAAGAGTGTAGCCAGAATTCTTGCACCATTAAATCTCTGGAGCATCTGCATGTGTCTTGGAATGCCTTGTATAAATGAGTGAGTTTTAACACATCGTAGACTACTTGAAGAGTTGCTTCCTTTGATGTGACATCCGAGCTTAATCGAAGATTACATTTACCAATCTTAAGTCGGTCGGCAGGAGCAACTAACGCATCATCCAAGGCGACCTGATCTGCTATTGAGATTTCCATGAGTCTGTTTAAGAAAGTGTGAGTGCAGTTTATAAGGAGACACAATAATTCATGCATGAGAACCTTTATGACTTTTAGCACTTTTGAAGATCAATCATCTTAGATAGAGTAATAGCGTATGAGACAAAGGCACCTATTCTAACAACTAAGTTGAATGCAGTTAACCTCAGTTTTGTCAAGCTTTTAATGTCTATTTTAAACTAAGAGATTTGTTTAATTTAATCTTAGTTAGAAAAAATTTGATCTTAAGTGTGTTATGTCAAAAAAAATTGGTTAAGTGTTGATAACATCTTTCCTCGTTCGGTCCTCAAAGAAACACCTTGATCGGTTTCAATTAAATATCACTCGTTCGGTCCACATAATCAAACACTCGTTCGGTCCATATGATCATGCACTCGTTCGGTCCATATAATCATACATTCGTTCGGTCCATATGATCATACACTCGTTCGGTCCATATTATAAATCACTCGTTCGGCCCTCACGTTTAGTCATTCGTTCGGTCTAGGTTAGATAACACTCGTTCGATCGTTATTGACTCGATCGGTCCATACTAAGTAAAGTATCTAACGAGCAACAATTTACCACATAGACAATCGAGAACAAAAAACAGGAACTAACACTAGATGAGATGAACATGACATATCATATTATTGCTATTCCATACATAACTCCTAACACACGTGTAACACCCCTCTCTGATGAAAGGCATCACTTCATAATCATGGCGTCATATCAAAGCATAAAAGGTATAAAACATAACTGATAACGTAACAAGGTGGAAAGCCGGAATCAAACATCGGCTCCCATTATGAAGTTTAACATGCATAAACGTAAAGGAAGTTT
>BQNB010123102.1:5489-20160 GCA_026074375.1 Tanacetum coccineum
AATATATAACTTCTTTTAGTAGACTATATAAAGATCAAAAGCAGGTAATGATGTTATTATAGGTTTTGCTATATGGATCAACCATTGCATGTTGGATACGATAGTCTAATAAGAAAGCCCCAATTTTGATTTGGTTATGAACCAAGTTATTTTCCAAGTTGAATATTGATTTTGGTGAGTTATAATACAACAAATGTTCTTGAAAGTTAGTAGTCAAACTGAATTTTAGGCCGGTGACCGTATTGTTATGCAAACTGAAATGTGTGGATTTGAAGACCTTTTTTCAGTTTGTCTCAAACTGATGTGTGACATGAATGTGTTTTTTTAACAAAGTTTTTTTATATGTAGAAAAATGCCTATCGAATTCGTTGTTTTTACGAATCACACAACTTATCCAGAATCTCAGGTATTAACATTAACTTATCATAAGGTTTTAGTTGTCACGTTAATGTACACCATGAGAGATGCATGATAAAATCTCAATACTAATTTGCAGGAACTACCAAGTTTGTTTTTGAAGTCTTGTTTTAATGGGAACATGCATCTTTATGTGACAAGTAACAGACGTTACCGTTTTAAAGCAAAGTTAGTGGTACCCAATAAAGGCCCAATTAGGATAACGGGTGATCGATGGGTGTAATTTTGCTTAACAAACATGCAAAAAGCAATCTTGTTGCACTTCGTTGAGCAGGGTGATGATACCTTTTACGTTACATGATATGATAATGATGGCCTGGAATGTGGTGGTTACAATGTAGTTAGGAAACGCCCAGGAAGGATTGTGACTCGTGTCTGGCCATACCAAGACTATCCTCAGGTATTCATTATTTACATTGTTTAACTTTGTAAGCCTACATATTAAAGTTTGTGTTTGTTTGTTGCATGTAATTGGGAAAATTGACAGATGCTTCCTACTGATTTTTTATTTGGGTTGGATCAGAACGCCCCGTTAAGTATAATTGCAAACAGAATAAATCATGATATACATGTTCAACGTGTTGAGATAAGAGAGCAAACTGGGGTTTTGAAGTATCAATTGAATGAAGATGACCGGAATGCATTAGTTGAGGCAGTTGGGTTAGAATGGGGGATGTTGGTGGTTTTCACAAGAACAGACTTAAATACTTTGGGATTAATGGCTTTTCACACTTGTGGTAAACATACAACTATGAGTAAGTTTGATGGTGTGACAAATCTTAAAAAAGGAAACACGATATGACTTTGGATGAAAAAGGTAAATAAAATAACTTCCCGACTATGTAAAAATGTCTCATTTTGGTAAACGTGATAGTGTATGATCAATATAGCTTATATTTCATACCATTGCAGCTGATGAGAGGATGGAACACATTTGCTTACGGCCAGGTCACACTGAACATTTTGGTGAAAGGAATGATACATTTTATAAGAGGTTTTCATCAACTCTTGATAAGCAACGGCTTGTAAGTGTATTTGTTGTCTGAATTGCATAAACATGATAACTTAACCTTTATTTCCTTTAGCATTAACCATGTAAACATCCACATGTGCCAGACCATTTCAGCTCGTTTAATGGAGAAACATCCGTATATGCACCTTTATCGTAAAGCTCTAATCAGACACCAAAAAAATAAATTTGAAATGAAAATGAAAATGGATCGACACTTGGAAAAACCCTCAAGAACAAATCATGTCAACATACGTGGTAAATGGAGACAGTTTGGAAAAGCTTGTGGGTTTGAATACAACAAAATGATGAGAGTTAAATACATGTACGCTGTTCAGGTATTGGAAGATGATCAGCAAGAACAAATTCCAGTATTTCATGTTTGTTAGATAAGGAAAAGTCTGGTGCTGGAATCTTTTGCAAATTGTCAGGTAATGTTTCTTGTTAGTAACAATGGATGATTGCACATGATGCTTATGTATGATTATCTAATTATGTTCACGATTAAGGTTAAGGCGATATGTTATGTATTATGTTTAAGTTATTTATCTTTATGGTAAAGAATCTAGTAGTATGTAATTAGCAAGTAGGAAATATTCCGTTTTAAGATAACTTCTAGTATTTGAATGTATTATATTATGGTTATTGCTGCAACTATATTTTGTATAGTGCAAAGTTTGTTTATAATACTATTGGTATCTTATGTATGGACTTAGTAGCCCTTTCATGTTAAAGCGATATGGTTATGTATTATGTTAAGGTAGTTGATCTATATGGTTAAAATCTTAGGTAGTATGTAATTAGCAAGTAAGAAATATTTCATTTTAAGATGATTTATGGTATTCGAATGTATTCTATTCTGGTTATTGCTGCAACTGTAGTTTGTATAATGCGAATTTTGTTTATAATACTATTGCTATCTTAAGTATGGACTTAGTAAATTTGTCGTTTTATTAGCAAATTTAAAAATATGCTTCATGATTACATATAAAGTATTATATAAGTAACAAACATTGCAGAATGTATTATAATACTATAGGTATTTTATGTATCATTGGCCATAGCAATGGTATGATAAATAAGGTACCAATAGCAACGGACATAGCAATGTCTTACACATATAAGCATAATCAAACACCACAATCAAAATCCGAATCTAAAATAAAAAAGTATAAAAAAGTAATTAAGCATGTACAGTAACTTTACCTTTATTTCATTGAAATTACTTTTTTATACTTGTATTATATAGCATACAGTGTAAACTGTTACACATTCTGCTTATTCAATAGGTTTATCCAGGCTATACATATATCATAACATATTTTTATTGTGAAATAAAAATTATGAAGAAAAACTGAAAAGTATATTAATTGTAAAAAAACAAACAACATTCGCATGTATTGATTTAAAAATAATCTTGATTCTAATGCTTGACAATAAGCATTAATTTAATTACTGAGATTATCTCGCAATCTATCAAACTTAACAAAATCCAACTATCTCAAATAAAAACATAATACAGCAAAATTGTCTCACTGCAAGGTTACTTGCATTTAAAAAAATAAAGAACATGGAAGAAGTAATGTTGTCCATTTTTCACTTTGTTTCTTCATCCATTCTCAACATTTTCTGCTCAAATCCTTCTTTTCTTGACGAGTAACAATTGCGCCTTTTGGTGCAATTGCATCTGGATCCAACAGACGCCACATTGGTTTTTTAGCATGGCTCTTTTTCATCATCTTTCGTGTCATATTTTGAATCTGAAAAGTCAATACACAACAAATTACTGCGATTCAACGATTAGCGTTGAAGCTTCTTTCTATCCTGATATATGAACACTTGAGGAACCCAATGCAGTCATCTGCTGGGGTTTCGCAGTTGTAGTGTGCGTGTAATAGCTAAGAATCCTAACCCTTAGTAGATTTGATTGAGACTCCAGGAGTTTTCCATCCAATGTATATACGAGTGTCTTCTCTCTTCTAGTAAAGATCCTCGTGCAATCTCTCAAGTCTCTTTGCCTACTCTCGAGACGATGCCACTGAGTTGAATATTGATATGTCCCTATAGTGTTGCGTATGTCGCGAGAGTAATAGACTACCAGTATGACTGCTATTCAGAAATGCATAGTAAGTCTGAAAGAGTATAGTTGTCTCTTTGCATTATGACCTAAATTGTGGAATGCACTATAGTTACGCATATAGCGTTTCAGTAGCGGTGGAGCTGTGAATGTAGCAAGAGTCTCGTTTTAGTTTTGAATGTAGTGTAACGATAGTATGCGTTAGTTATGAGTTGCTATTCATCACTCTCTCTCAGACAAGCCTCACCACATCGTTCAAAACACTTGGAGTATGTTATCTATATTGTCGTGAGCTGTCACTGAGAAGCCTATTCGCCGCGAGTTCGACTGATTAAGTCTGTAATATCGTGTATCTAGTTAGAGAGAACTGTGATGGATTTAAACTCGGGAAAACTTAGACCCTAAATAGGAATGTCTTTGCAAGATGAATAAGCATGTTAGTATGCGCTCAGGATAAATGAAGACCCTATGCCTCTCTCCCCCCCCCCTACACTCCTCCACCCGCCCCCCACCCCTCCCGCTACGCTCTCTATCGCTCCGACATATGTATTATGTTGTGATCTAGTCGTTGTATGCGCCGAAAGAGACCGCCGGCGATCATGGGACAATTAATCATTACGAGGTGATTGCGAATATGTGGATAGATCTTATCGGGTATTGGGACGACTCCCGTTTTGTGGTTCGGGAGACTAGGTAACCTCAAAGCACTTATATTTGAATCTATAGGTATTATGGCAATTACATTACACGGGGGCCATCTTATAATTTTATTATCATTAATGATATATAACACAAAGTACAGTTTGTGTGCCTGAGCTTGCTGGAAATTAGACACTAATTGATTACTGTTTTCTATTAATATAAAACTGTACTCATTGCAAGTATCACTATTTGTGGTTTGTATAACAAACGTAATCCTTACTATCCATGATGACTTGTATTTACATATTCATCATACACATATGATTTTACTTCACACCATTGGTTGACCTTTTTAGCATGTTTATCTTAAGTAATTGAGCACCATATGACACGGAGAGTGGCACGGACTTGAAGATGGCTAAACTGTTATCAGTCACTTTATGTTTTTAGATTTGGGGCCTCTCTTTTATTAAAACTTGCTGAATAAATAAATGATAACTTAATTTTCCAAAAACGACTCTTTTTGATTCGTTTTCTATAATTATGACTGTTGTACTAGAAGTATATCCAGATTAAGCGTCCGATCTGCTATATGTTGGTAACAATGGGGGTGTTACAGATTGTATAGCGCTAATGGTTATTGAGAACAAAGGTTAAAACCTTAAATATAACTATCTCTTTCTCTTCTAGCAAGAAAGTCTTTGTTGCCTGAATTTCCCGGATTGTATGTTAAGCTACCGTAAACTACTATACAAATAAATAATTATGTTATTACACACTTGGTTGTTACACAAGTTAATGTCTTATCCAACACCACTGTTATCGTTCTATCGATTCCGATATGAGACATGCTTTTTTTCTTACAAATTGTTCCATAGACTATTTCTCGCCAAACGTCTCCTGGGCTCTTCAAATGATTAACTAACGTATCTTTTAGCCCACTAGTCTTCTCGCCCTTTTCATGATTTTTTTTGCAAAAACTCGTTATATGGAAATCCGCAAGATATTGCCATATTTTCGGACCAGCTCCCATGCAGTGATGAGAAACCACGACCATCTTGTGCATATTGCACGTATAAAATGCAAGTTGTGCTAGTCGTTCAGTTCCGTTTAAATCCTTTAAACGCCGAATCATCTTGTATACTATTTGTTTCAGAAAACAGTGGGATATTGCCTACAATATGAAAGTTGTAACATTCATCTTAATAGTCATAGTAATTATATAACATACGAGAAGAAATTTGTTCTGAACTCTTCGTGACTTGGCTACTACACTAAATGTTCGTTTGTCTAGAAGTAGAATGGCCCTTTGCGATGACACAGGTTCCAACTTTTTTGCTTCACACTTTGCAATCCAATGTATGCTCCACCCACTTTCGCTATGGATGATAATGAACAAATGCATATTTAGAAACACATTCTCGGTTCTTGATCCTTCTGCATTTTAAACTTCAATTTCTATTTCATAATTGGTTAATTATACATTACATCAAAATGAATTATTGGGGGTTTAACTGTTACGGTTCAAGTTTCCATAATTCATCTCTTCTAATTGCGTTCACAGCACCATTCAAATGATAATGATAATGAATTACCTTATTGCCTCCACTTCAATGGTCTATTCGTCCCAGAATTATGTTGTATGCGCTCCGAATCTCCGAGTGTTTATCACTATCGCCAATGTTTGATGTCTCGAGATTTATTTTCCTCACGAGGATGATTCACACTTAGAAAGAGAAGTTTGAGGAACTTCTGTTGTAAATTCCCATTTCCTCACTAATCTCAATCTTCATCTGTAGGCTCTTCATCACCAGTATGAGGTCAACTACTCCACCACCAGATTATCTTTTGGATAAATATTCTTCGCAGAAATTAGATAATTCATTATGGATCAGACCGCATGACCTAATTAGGAAGTGGACCCTAATCCCATGCGGAAACCTAATGAGTCAGATGCTTTGTGAAAGTATTCATTTGAAATGATCTTTGAGAACTATCATAAGTTGTTCATCTAAGGGTCTCTGTAATAGATTCAGACTCACCTAAAAACACAAGGGGAGAATCCCAACAGATATAGATCTGTGTCATTTACGTCTTTTCTATGATCAACCACTAGATGGTTACCGGATAGAACTTAAACATTGTTATGGTATAATAATAATGACACTTGTCAAATTTTGTTATGTAACTTATATAGACAAGTTATTTACTGACAAATGAATGATTATGGTTAGGTACCTCAGTTGTTTCTTTTGGAAGAGCCAATTGTTGTATGTCAAATGAATTGTCTTTATTCCTATATCTTGTGTATGATGACTCATATCTTTATCCAAGGTATAACTATGAATTCTTTTACCATCGATTTGACTAAACCTTTAAACATAGCATACCTATTGGATCTACTCAGGGCAGTATCTGCGTAGACTGATTCTGAGAGTCTCTAAATCCTAACATTTACCGTGGTATCCTGCAATGTTATTACCAAAAGAATGATCACAAGGTCTTTATCATGTATACCTTAAAACTTGTGATATGACTATCATCATTTTATGGATTTCTTATCTTTATGTGTTGTCTGTGGATACCTCCCAAAGTAGACATTCATTTAACATCTGCGCCGAGCACAGTCTATGACTCAGGCTGCAATCCTGACAACTCAGTTGTTGATAGTGTTGCTTGTGCACTGGAGCGAGCAAGTGCTATCCGATGGCGCAACAGAGTGTACTAACTAATTTAATAGGAATCACCCGAACCAGAGACAACTCCATGTCGCAAACGGGATATCTATAAAGATGGTTCACTACAGCTGTTAACCTTTTACTTTAATGGTACGACTGGAGCTGTCGGGACTCATTCGACTGGTTTGAAACAGATGACATCTTAGTGTTTTCTTCATAGAACTGAGTTTTGATTTTTGACTGAGGAAAACAACCGTAACTGTGTATTCTGTCGTACTGTAGAACCGATGATGCGCCTGAGGGTCTTGGGGGAAATGCATGCCATAACCTATGGGGATAGAACTATAGCCCAACAGGTTTTCACTGGAGTCTGAATTGTAAAAGGCTCTTAACAATAAATATTTCCCATCGAACTGAAGTCAAGAAGATGGAGAGAATTATTTACTAACTAGGTTGATTGAAAAGGGCAATTGATCTCCAAGACTATATTATAGAAGATTCACAGGCTTGAGCAGTTTTATCTGCCCTAAATGGTGCCTAGTCCTGAGACAACTCAGAAGTCGGTCATCGATGTTGGGTCTTGACTCTCCGAAGGGTGTTGAGTAGGGGGTTTCTGTTTGACAGCGCAAATTGGGAGTAAGCATGTACCAGTAATCCCAGAGGTTAGATGGAGCAGGTAGTAAAACACAATTATGCATCCAGAGAAGCCCAATGGATTTAAAAAGCGGAGAAGTGTGATGATAGAAGGAAATAACCAGCCGACTGCAACAGACAGATACAAGATAAATTCGTAACAATAACAACCGTAACCCCCCGATGATAAACCATGCACCAGAAATATAAGGAAGAACCTTCAGGGAATTATGCTCGAACCTATTGGGGTGTTATACTGGAAAATCGACTTTTTGTGAAAGGTGCACTAATGCATTACATCGGACCTTGCATGTCACGTGTCAGACTTGCAACAGGGTTAGGTCATATGGAACAGGACTGCAAGAAACAAAAAGACAACCTACTGGAATCAACGCTACAACCGAGTTATTTGTAACTTTGTAATGCTGTGTGACCGAGAAGCGCAATTATGCAAATCATGCTCAAAGCAAAAAAGAGGGACTCATTGGGAGCACCTACCTTACTAAGAGACAAGATTGCTTATTGTTTACTTTTTAGGATTTTGCTACCCTAGAATAGAAAACAACCTCTCGCGGCTATATTAGTTCGACACCAGTTAGTATATGAAGGATCTTATAGATAACTCCACTTCATAAGTTTAAAAACCCAAACACCAAGAAAGTCACTATCTTGTCATTTATGTACTTGTATCTAGATCCTACTCACGATAGATAAGTAGCATAATATGTCAACACTTGTAAAGTTTTAATGTGTAAGGATAAGGAGAGATAATAGGTATATCCTATGATATATCATTAAAGTGGTAATTGGTTACGCCTTGATTGTCTAATGATATCAAAACTGTGGAATCGTTTGTCAATCATTTGTAGTTTATTATTCCACTTCGGATTAAACTCGTCCTTACCTACCTGTTTGAAACATTATGCAATAACAAACAGATCCTCGATTGAATAATTTGGGATCTGTGAAATTAATGTCTATACTCTTCCCATTGCTTCTATAGGATTTTGAATATATCATATCATCATTGTCTACACGTTCACCAATTTGGATATATAGTTTTCATGCTTGGTAGTATGATTAATAAAACATATTATTGATATGAATTAGGAATGCCTCTTTTTGTAATGTGACAAATTTATAAAAGCTTCGGCTTCTGTAAATCCACCAATTCTTGATCCGTTTTGTCCGAATTCGCGTAATCTTCTTACTTCATGAAAATCATTGTCAAATATTACCCCAGATGTATAAATCCTCTCTAAACTTTTAACTATATCATTTGACTACATCTAGGGACGAGATTCCTTTTTAAGGGAGGGAGCCTATAACAACCCGCATTCATCAATAGTATATTTATATTCTATATTATAATTAGATGCACAGTAATATCCTTTGCTATGGATAAATATATTACCTTCTTTACAGAGGGAAGTGTTTTGCTTGATCTCGCATGAGGGCTAGCGAAGACTTGCTAGTTGTCTTAAAAGTAATATCGAGCGCTTCACGCACTCATATCGCAATGCCATTCTTGGAAGTTATGTACTCTATGTTTATATCATGTAAGACATCTCTAAATGTCATAGTCTATAGCTAATATCATTTTTACGCGCACGTCATTTATCATTTTAACTAACTTTTCAGAACGTTTTATAGTCATTTGACTAAGCCTTAACGTTACTGTTTACATCACAACCTCTAAGTTATATTGTAATGTTATACAAATAAAAAAGAATGTTGCGCAATAACTTCAAGATGTGTACAAGTGTACAATGCACAATTTGATTCAATATATTCCTACCAAATCAATGTCAAAGGTCTAAACACACTGCTGTATAGCTAATCGTTGCTTAAAACGCTAATTAGGCATTTAAGTCCTAAACCCTATTTAAACTTTTACACTCCAGTTTACGCACAGGTACACATTGACTATATCGACGACTGACTTTCTAAACATGAACCTTATCCTAATCAACCTAAACGCCGCTAATCTAAAAGCCCTAAACCCCTAAAAACATTAAACCCTAAACCTAATTTCCACTTTCTATGATAAATATAAACCTATCAACCTAAACTTAAATACTGAGCTGCTAATACCTTAGATCCGAAGCCCTACTATCAATTCCAAACACTAATCCTAAACCTTAAATCTACCTTTAATCCAAGACACTTATATTCATGAATTAAAAACATCTAAAGAACAAACGCGAAGAGAATGAACTCGAGCACCCTTTTTCTTGCATTTTTAACGCCAATTGTTAAGCATTGTCCAAAGCCATCAATGCAAGCACCCTTCGCACCTCTTTTGAAATCACAAGCGCATAACAACCAAGTAGCTTACAAGCCCCTCCATCACCGTCCTTGTAAGCTATCTCAGTGAACGCAAAAACCTCCTTGTCATCTTGTGGTTTAGCCGTGACCTTTCACCCATAACTGTTCATGTCTAGTTTTCTTAGCCTTTTCTAACTCCATCTGATGCATACACTTAGTCCATACTCTCTAGCCTTGACACTAATCAAACTAGGATCTCTGTATGGCCACAATGGCTTTTCCAAGCCTTATAAATATGCACGAAACATACATTTTCATTTAATCCCGACACAGATCTTCGACATACACTCAAATGGAATTATAGCCTTACCATTGCAGCACATAGACAGATTATAGAAGTCCCTAAAGATCTGTAATAGAAGCCTAGAATAAATAAAAAATGATCACTGTGCCAGTTCGTTATAGGCGTACAGAACCTGAAACGTCTATTTGACATTTTAGCTCAAATTAGTAAGCTTATACGATATTGTTCCATACAGCTTATATTTATACAATCAATGTTCAATTAATGATCTTAAAGCATCATATATATGATACTTTGTTGAAGTTTGATTTCATCAACCCATGTGATTTTTATCTAAGAACCCTAATAAGATGAACCGTTTTGATTTTCTAGCTACAGATCCTCTTTTCTACAACTTTTGTTTTACATTAAAACTTCTTATTAGAAGCTTATCTAAGATAAGTATCACCTGAACTATCAATTGGAGATCTTAAATATAACCTTGCCATGCTCGTTTTTGGATTGTTTAGGCAAAGTTTTCATTGCATAGGGAATCTATTGTACCATTTGGCAATTTATAAAAAAAGGGAGCTAAAATGTCATATTCTTAAAGTTATAACTATACAGACCCTATTTTGCCAAGTTTTCAACGTTAAGGTTATATTATATATATACTTTTTATATTAAGGACTAAATCTGTGTAAAAGTTTACTAAACAAAGGGTTATATTATTTGTCAATTTTGCAAACTTTATACAATAATTATATAACAGGCATGTAAACTATTACGCTTCCTCACATATGCTTTTTACAAAAGATTTATAGTGTTAGTGAATGATATCTTTTAGTTTTTTCCAAGCATGTAAACTATAATACCTGATCTTCCACAAAACCTTGTTTCCAAAAATTGATAATTTCCTCATCATTTGTAACCCTTTCACATCTGTAAACGTGACTGTTGTTATTGTGATTAAACTCGGAAAACTTAACCCTAAATAGGAATCTCTTTCCAATAATAACATTCAGTTTTTCAGGAAAGTATGTCAATATATTCGGGCCATATTTTTGACCAGCTCCTAAGCAGTGAAACCCAATATCTTGTGCATATTGCCGTCAAAAATGAAAAGTTGTGCAGTTCTGCTTTCATCCATTACACGCACAATCATCTTGTAACTATTGTTTCAAAAAAGTGGATATTACTTACAGTATGAAAGTTGTAACATTCATCTTAATAGTCATAGTAATTATATAACATACCGAGAAGAAACTTGTTCTTGACTCTCGTGCTTGGTACACCACCATGTCTGTTTAGTCCTAGAAGTATATGGCCCTTTGGCTGCAACAGGTTCAACTTTTTTGCTACACACTTTGCAGCCAATGTATGTCCACCCACTTTCGTACTGGATGCTATGAACAGATGCATAGATAACACATTCGGTGTCCTGCATTTTAAACTTCAATTTCATTTCATAATTGTATAATATACATTACACAAAATGAATAATAGTGTTTACATACCGGTTTAGTTTCCCTAATTGATCCTACTAACTTCTTTACTGCACCATTCAAAAATTGTTGGGGCGTAACCACTTTTGGTTCATGAGCAACCAACTGAATCTTGTTTTTGTTAGCATCATATTCTTCCCGAGATTCATACCTAAATAAGTTAGGGTATTTAAAAATGCACAACCCAGAATATTATATGTAACAAACAATTATTCATTTAAAAATGTAAGATTTAGACTAAATATTAAATAACCTTTGGCGGAAAGTAAGTAGTTCAGAGAGTTATCTGTTAATGTAGAGCTTTGTCCCAAACAAAGCATTATGCACAGCCGGAACATCTGGATTACAGTAACATATTAAAATGACAAAATAACACATATTACGTTTAACATTATATTTATTTCATATAATTATTATCTATGAAAGTTAAGTTCATACCATTCCAGTATTTCACTTTGCCCAACACCAACATCACATCGATATGGCCAATGCTATCCAACTTTTCAGCATATTCATTCCATTTTTGGCCCATGAGTCCCAAAAAGTTAAATCAATTCTATCTCCTCTGACATATTAAATGTAAATAAACAGGATTAACGAAATGAGATTTTTGGTAATTTTTGCAAAAAAGTAAAAAATTCATCACTTACTCTTCATCTTCAATTACAACTGTCCTTCGTATCTTTTTTGAACCAATAGAATTAACAGCCACAATCTCACCAATCCCTACAACAGTACCAATTACATCTGCCAAAGCAAATAAGTCGCATTAATACATAATATAGTGAAATGAATTATTGAAATATTCAAAGTTTAAATTTTTAAATGCGGTATACTAAATACAGACCAACAGAATTATGCTCTTCATATTCTTCATTGGTGTCCAAGATTCGTGTGAATGGTTCAGATTTGAAGCCAGTGAAATTGTCATCAAACTGGTCAATTCTTGTCACATTTGTATTCCTGTAAAACAATAATTTCCAATCATGTGGCAGTAGTGGCAATCTTCCACCATTCTCCGTTACTCCAAAGTTAGAAATCAAATAGCATATGCCATCTTGTAAAAGTGGTTCAAATCGAAACATCCAATCTTTTTTGACATAGACCTGGATTCGATCACCCTGGATACACAAAATATAAACTTAAATTTGTCAATACATTATTGTTACTTGCATTTGTTGTTATGAATGTGATTGATGGTTTAGAGAGTGGATACTGAATATTTCATCATTTAAATAACAACATAGATTAAGGTGTAAAATATTTTTTTCAAATTACATGCTCATCTTGCAAGACACCTTCCAAGCTATATGGATCATGTGCTTGATTTAGTTTATGTCCATGCCAGATTGAGATGACTCTCCCTTTGATAGACATGTTAGACACCATAGGGCTGACATCTTTGATGGGAGTAATTTTGTTACTGGGTTGCATTGCTGCAAACAAAAGCAAGGTCAGTTAAAATCATGATACAAAACACTATGTATACATTCAAATATATTATCAATAATATATAGAAACAAACCTGGTGAATGCTTCAAAGTCTTTTTCTTTGAACTTGACTTGCTTTCAGTTGGTAGCGCCTTGTTTCCCTTTGGCTGTGACTTGCTTTCATTTGTTCGCGACCTGTTTTCCTTTTGCTGTGACTTGCTTTCTTTCTGGTATCCAAACTTTCCTTTCATATTGTAATGTATATGTGTTATTATCGAATGTGTTTTTGAGATGTGAGTTTGTCTCTCAAAACACCCCCTATTTATAGTGCAATAGTAGGTCACGTAGCTCAATATTTTCCAAATTTGGATGAGATTATTTTTAATGGAATGACACCGGATTATTTAGTTTTTCAATCTACATTTAATGAGTGTTTGAAATTTTATTGACAGGTCAAACCGTTTTTGTAGTGATTATCCAATCAAAATTAATGTGATTGCATTATTTCCCTCTAATCATATTCTAAATCTGGATATTAAGTAAACATATTAATGGAAAATTTTAATTATCTGGTATGCAAGTTCAAACATGTTATTCTATGTTAGAAATAACCAAGTAAAAAATCATGTACCAACATTATAAATACTTGATTAAGGTCTTGTTAGAATGAACTTTTCATTTTTGAAAATTTTAAAGATTTATGAAATGAAATTGAAGTTTAAAATAAGATTTAGTTAATGTGTAAACAACATATATTCACTATTTTCGGTATTAAATGTAATGGTTTAATGTTTTGTTTTTGAAAAATGTAAAACACGAAATATTTAGAAATAAATTAAATGCATTAATTTCGAAATTGAATGCCACATAGCATTTGTTTTTTAGAAACTTAACACAACTCACATTGTGGTCCAATGGTAAATGCATTAACTCTTGGGTGCCAAGACCCTAGATCGAATCCCATAAACATCAAATTTTTGCATATTAAATCGGTCGGATTTATGTGGCATAAGTGGATTAATCAAATGCTTAGATGGCATTTATTGGTTGTCTATAATGCTTAGGTGGCTTTCTTCGTTTCCTATGTGGATTAAAAGATGCTTATGTATCTTTAAAAGATGGTGAGGTGGATTAAATTGTTGGTGAGATGGCATTATTTGGGTGATTATGTGGCATTAGTGTGGCATGAGGTGGCATTTATTTATCATGTTATATATAGTGTAAGATATATATATATATATATATATATATATATATATATCTATAATATATATATATATATATATATATATATATATATATATATATATATATATATATCACTATTATGTATATACAATCATATAAGTAATAGTGATATATATTGGTTTAGGTCAAATTTTGGGCTTATTTAATAAACGAGCTCGAGCCTAATTTTGGGCTTATTTAATAAACGAGCTCCAGCCTAATTTTGGGCTTATTTAATAAATGAGCTCGAGCCCGAGCTCTATACAAAAAGATCGAGTAGGCTCGCGATCCTAAACGAGCCCTAGAAATATATGTTTATACATATTGCCTATGTATAAACGAGCCTAAAAGAAGTAAATGAGCTCGAGTCTAGCGTGATTAACGAGCTGAGCTTCGTTTAAACTTTGTTTTCTTCAAAGAATCATATAAATTAAACGAGCCCGAGCCGAGCTCAAGCTTGTCAAATTTTTCACGAGCCGAGCTCGAGCCCAAAATATGAAG
>BQNB010123103.1:0-10597 GCA_026074375.1 Tanacetum coccineum
AACTCGTTCGTTATTAATTGAAAAATTACGATTATTATCATTTTGGAATCCTAAAAATATGTATTATTTGTTAAAAATATCCACACTTGCTGTTTATAAAAATGTTTTTATAAAAATTTACTTACGACTTCGTTTATTAACGTATAACTCGTTTTTAACGTAACTTTTTCGTTATTAATCCGTTTAACAAGTTTCTTACTTTTTCGGAATCGTCGTGAAATGTATTATCTTATAAAAATATAAAATAAGTATATTTTTATAGCACTTTGGGACAGAATGTTTGCATGACATTCTTAAGTTCATTTTTGGCTTTGTTTTTATATTTTACCACTTTATACTTTTTACTACAAGTCTTATACTTTATATATATCATATATCATATGTATATTATGTCCATAATCCCATCAAAGTCATTTTGTCCAAGATCATCAAGATCACAAGTTATTATCTTTACATGAAATCATAAACTTTCTTACTTAACTTTTAATTACAAGTTTACATATGAACTTTTTATACTTAAACCAAGATTGTACAAGACTTATATATCCTTTATTTCATGATATTACCAACATCATAATATGTGAGAAAGTGTACAAAATCATAATCACAAGAAAAATTATATTTTTCATGTTCAAAAGTATTCCTAATGGTGATTTCACTAAATAGCACATCATATTTATAAAAACTCATAACATGAAAGCATAAAGGTTTAAAATAGACCTTATGATGTATGATGATGATGAGAAACAAATACTAAACCCGTGTTTAGCCTTAAAACCCAAGCTTGCACTTAAGAAAACCCTTATTTTCTTAACAAAAACCCTAGCTTCCTTTTCTTGATTATTACTTGTAAATGGTGATTCAATGGATGAAAACACCTTAGAATGTCTTAGGATAGATGTGTATAGAAGTGTATGGATTGTATAAAATTTTGTATGGGTTTGTGTGGTGGGGGTTTGAATGCCGTGAGCTTATATTGAGCCAAAAGGAAGATTTGTGAATTTTTCTCTAAGTGTTTATGCATGTAAGAGTTAACCTTGCTAGTTACTTGTATATATAATGCATTCTTAGTCAAAGGAACATAGTATGGCTCAAGGTATGGTCTTGGAGTCAAAGTATGGTGGGCATGGTGTGCCATAATGAGTATGGTGTAGACATGATGAAGTATGGTGCCATTAAAGAAGCATGGTGCTCATAAATGAAGTATGTTGTTGTTTTGACCAAATGGAAGAATTTTGCTATAATACTTGCACAATATGCAAGAATTTCGGCAAAGGTATGATATAGATGATATATTTTATGTATTTGGTATAAATGTGGGTATTTGTTGAAGCGTAGAAAAGTTTTTGTGGTTCCGGGAGTGCCTAAACGTAATTTATCGCGAAACGTATACACTTTACGTATCCGATAAAAATAAATGAACAAAGTTAATAATTATCCTCAAAATAATTATATAACCCTTGCTTGATGTACACATTTAATTGTTTGATGCCCGTTTACATTGAACGCTAATTTTTAGCTTACGCGATTTAAACTTAATTCATGAAATTACAAGCAAACGCGTACAACGCTAAAAATAAATAGTGCATTTATCGACGTCGTTAATGACTTGAAAACACAGGGTGTTATACAACCCACCTGACTGACTAAAATATTTTTTTCTCTCTCTGTGTCTAGGTTTCTATTTTACACAAAAACACAAGATTGAGAAAAGTTTATAAGCAAACTTTTACAAATTCTTCTATCTAAAAGCATATATCATTATACATATATACAATAGTCCCAATCTATTATTTTCTAAAAAGTCTTTCTCACAACTAGGAGCACATGAAAATCAATTTTCATATATTGTTGAGATATGCTAAAAACACTTTTCACATATGCATAATGTTCTCTTACTGGTTGTCAGAAGTATATAATCTAATATATATTTTCGACAATCTTGGTTGAGCAAAATTAAATCAAGGAGCATTTGGATTATTTCTAAGGTTTTACATGTCTTAGTGTCAAAATAATCGATACTCCACATTTGTCGCACTTAGGCACACACTAGTATTTGCACAAAAGTTTGGTTCGTTTTTAACTTAACCCTCTTATAAAAAAAACTTATCTGTGCATTATATCTAGTTACTATTTTATATGCTCTTTAATCTTTTGGTCTTCAATTCATATATGATTATATGCCAAAATTATGTAAAATAGTTTTATCCTACATATTTTAATATATATGTAGAATGTTGAATGCTTAATTGCTATGTGCTAAAAATCTTAATTGCCATAAAAGGATGGACTTGTTGCAAATTAACCACCAAAACAGAAACCCTCACACAAAATTTTAAGAAAAATCAATTTTTGGGAAATCTAGGAAATAGCAGCAGGCGGCTCCCTTAATTCATAAAGGGCGGCCCCCTTAATTTTAAGGGGACCGACCCCTAATTAAGGGGACTGGCCTAGCAAATCACGGGTAGAACAGTATTTTCATCCCTTTTGACCAAATACCCTACAGACTTAGCTACTGTTTCCCTAAATTCACAAACATTTTTTAGATTTGATCCTTTAAATGCTCATTCTTCCTAATTTAAACATTTCCTCCACTATAAATACATTCACAACCATTATCATCACAATCATCCTCACCAATGACATCTCCTAACAAACCCATATCCAAAGCCATCAAGGGTAGCCAAAATAAGTGTGAAACCCATTTGGAGGAAGAAACTAAACCCTTGTAACACATCCAATGAGATCAATGTAAATTTACCAAGACCAATGCCAAAAACACTCACTCCTCATCATGAACCATCTCAAGAAAATAATCACCCCAATCAAGCATCACCAAATCCTTACATTAAGGACACTCCCACATCACCACAAGTTATCTCACATCCTTCACCTCCTATCTCACCCATCAATTCACATGTTACTCACACTCAAGCTCTACATTAAAGTGACAACCAAACTCAACACACACCACCTTTATCTCTAAGTAGAGAAAGCCTAGTTGATGACATTAATCAACTACAAGACCTATCAAACCTCTTAGCCATGCATCTCTCTCAACAACAAAACAACATTCCCTTATCACCTTACTCTCCAAACTTACCACACACCCTCAACATTAACCAAGTTAAAACCCATGTTGGGTATTGCCCTTGTTGCATCTTCACCCAAAAATAATTCCTTGCTTTAAGTGAGGATATCAATTGGATTGAATTCCTCCTCACTCGACCACATCCACCACCTAGAGTTCAAAGAGATTACCCTTCCACAACCGCCTCCGCTCCAAACTCTCCATCAACAACCAACTAATCTCGTAATATGCCTACAAATAATCGTCAAACCCTTTTGTGTCGCAAGCAAGTCAAAAATCATTCTATGGCTATTTAGGATTTTTTTATGTATTAATATGCTTCTAAAGCATATTTGTTTTTCTTTTTATGTATGCTTGTGTGTAGTTCACACACATTATCCTAAATGAATGAAGTATCTTTTGCTTTGATGTTTGCTTGCACTTGTCATATTTTTTCTTCCTTCTTGCTACATGTTAGAAATATTTGTATTGTTCTAACTCGTTTTTGTAGCCAAGAAACCATAGCTCGATTCCTTGGTGCCCTCGAACGAGAGGGAGCACACATCAAGGGGGAGCATTTATTCCGTCGATTTTACTAGCAATTCTCGACGATGCCTTTTTGATTCTACAAAAAAGGGGAGAAATGACATAAAACTCACTAAATACTTGTTTAAAAATAATTTTACATTTAATGAGTTTAAATTTTGTAATCATCAAAAAGGGGGAGATTGTTGATAGAAATAATGCCTAAAAACATTATTAATATTTTTCACATCTTTACGTTTTGATAATCACAAAATATAAAAACGTTCAATGTAAAATTAAACGTAAACAAGTAATTAATAGTAAATTTTCATTTCGAAAGTTATATCACTTAAAGGTATGAATAAATAAATGCTTAATGCATTTTATGATCAAAGGACATATTTATTCAACATCAAAGGAAATGTTGTAAACATTTTTATAAACATTACAAAACATTTTCTACAATTAAAAGAAATGTTTTATTCAAAATAAACATTTTGAAATTCAAATTTTTAGACCTAAAACGGCTAGAAAGTTCCAGAAAATCCCCCCTACACAAAAGGACAAACTAGGGAGCGCACAGTCTAGGGCGGCCCCCTTAAATACACGGGCGGCCCCTTTATCTTTAAAGGGACCACCTACCTATTTAAGGGGACCGCCCATAGGTAAACGCTCCTCCAGAATGTCCTATAAATACTGGACTATTCCCCACTATTCTCTCACCTTTTGCACTCATTCTTTCTGATAAAAAACAACCCACACCTCTCATTAAAATCCTTTGATAATTTAATCATAAAGCTTTGTTTCCAAGTAATCCAAGCTCAAATCCTCAAGTGTAAGAGAATAATACTTTCTACCATCAAGTGAAGAAGTATTACACCTTTGTGTGTTGTTGCAATCTTATTGTATCCATGTCATAACTTGTAAATCATTTGTAAATCTTGTAAAGTTGTGTAGTTGTTAGATCTTGGTGATTGTTGTAAGTATAGTTGGATCTTGGTGATCTTTCCTAGTAGTGTTAGTTAGGTGTGATTATAGTAGTGGATTAGTGAAGTAGTGGTGTGAAGAAATCTAAGGTGTGAAGAAGTTGTGTAGTCGTGATCAAGTCGTGAAGCAAAGTTGTGTAGTAAAGTTGTGAAGTTGTGGTAGATTGGTTCTAGCTAAGATTAAAACTCGACATCTAGCTTAGTGTCGGAAATCAAGATAAGCGAAAGTTGTGTAAGGTTTTCTCTGCCATAAGGGAGCTTGTTGACATAGTGAAGAAAACTCTCGAGTTAGGTGCTCGAGGAGTGGAGTTGGGAGAAGAGGTGCTTCGTTGCCGAACCACTATAAATTCTCGCGTTGTGGTTTGATTGTTCTTACTCTTATCTCCTGTCTTACATTATTTTCTTATACTATCCTATTAATAGTTTAGATAAGTATTGTTCATATTGTGCAAGTGTTGAATTCACATAAAGTCGAATCTAGAATTTTTACAAACACTTTAAAACCTTAAATTAAAAAGCGGTAAACTATTCAACCCCCTTCTAGTTTTCCACAGTATATGCTACCAAATCAAAAGGAGAATCTTTTGGATATCAAAGGCCCAATTTAGGTTGACCTTTTAAGTATCTAAAAATCATTTTCACAGCATGAAGATGTGAAACTTTTGGGTTGACTTGGTATCTTGCACAGGCACACACTACAAACATAATATCAGGTCTTGAAGAAGTAAGATACATCAGTGATCCAATCATGGATCTATACAAGTGTTCATCTACATCTTCACCATCTGCATCTTTGAGCAAAGGCTTATGGGTTTCCATAGGTGTGCTTGCTGTCTTGACATCAGTAGAACCAAATTTCTTTAAAATCTCAGTCACATACTTGCTTGACTGATAAAAATCCCATATTCCTTCTGCTTCACTTGCAATCCTAGGAAGAATGTGAGTTCACCCATAGAGCTTATTTAAAACTTCTTATGTATCATCTTCTCAAACTCAATGCATAATGACTTCTTTGTAGTACCAAAAATAATATCATCCATATACACTTGAACTAACAGAATATCACTTTTAACCCTTCTGATAAACAAGGTCTTGTCTATCTTTCCTCTCTGAAACCTATTGTCCAACAAATAAGTTGACAAGGTTTCATACCAAGCTCTGGGAGCTTGATGCAAATCATAAAGTGCCTTTTCTACTTTGTATCCTCTGTCAGGGAAGTCTGGATCTTCAAATCCTGGTGGTTGAGAAACATATACATCTTCTTCAATCTTTTTATAAAGAAAAGCACTCTTGACATCCATCTAGTACACCATAAAGTCTATAAATGAGGCATAGGCTAAGAATAGCCTAATTGCTTCAATTCTGGCAACAAGAGAAAAAACCCCATCATAGTCTATTCCTTCTTCTTGTGTGTATCCTTGTGCAACCAATCTTGCTTTATTCTTAATCACAATACCTCTTTCATCATTCTTGTTCTTGTAAACCCATTTAATCCCAATAGCCATTTTTCCATTTGGTAAATCCACCAAAGTCCAAACCTTTTATAATTTGAATTACAGTAGCTCATCCTGCATAGCTTCTATCCATCTTGGATCCTTTAATGCATTTTTGGGTTCTTCTTGTGATAAAAAGTAAGCAAACAAGCAATTTTGAAAGTCTTTATGGTTTGTTCTTTGCTGAACTAAACTAAACAGACCATGTTCTTTTAAATTCTTTGTCATTCTTCTTGTTTGAGGTGTTTAATTCAAGTCTCTAATAATTTGTTCAAATGGATGATCTTTGTGTATTCTTATAGTTGGAATAGGACTGACAGGCATATGTGCATCTAAATTGTTCATGTCAGCCTCTGCACCAACATTTTCATCATCATCTGAATAAACAATATCTTCTAATTCAGGCATATTTGGATCATTTGGAAGTTCAATGCTTGTTTTTGGATCAACATCATTAACTTCTGTGACAGCAGCATTAACAGTTGAACTAACAACATTAACATTGTTAGTGCTGTTTCCATCACTAGCAGTATTAATATTGTTAGTGTTGTTAATATTATCATCATTCGCTTGATTAATTCTTGGCTCCTCTGTACTTGGAACCTCACTATCTTCATTCCCTGGATCTTCAGCATCCTTCTTTTCCTTTTCCCCTGATGGTTTAAATCTAGCATCAGAAGAACTCTTTGAATCTTGAGAGAATAGTGGATTAGCAAGCCACATTGGTAGTAGAATGTAATCTTTGCCATGTACTGTCTCCATTCTAGCGTTACCTGCATCATTACATGCTTTTGTACCTGCATTACCATTAGACTGATTCTCTACAACAACTAGCTTATAGTTCATAGATTTTGTTAGTGCATCTATATCAAAAAGCCAATTAGGTCCACTTTCTGCAATATTAGGTGTATTCTCACTAAATTGAACGTGCAGGTTCTCTTCTACTATCCTAGTTCTACTGTTGAATACTCTGAATGCTTTGCTATTGGTAGAGTATCCTACAAAGAACCCTCATCAGCCTTTCCATCAAATTTACCTAGGTGATCTATGGTATTAAGGATTGTAACAGAACACCCAAATGGTCTCATGAAGCTCAAGGCAGGTTTTCTACCTAGAAAAAGTTCATAAGGGGTCTTGTTGTGAGGCTTGATAACTAACACCCTATTTTGGACATAACAAACAGTATTAACTGCTTTAGCCTAAAAAGTTGCTGGCAATTTTGAATCAGCTAGCATAGTCCTAGAAGACTCTATTAGTGTCCTATTTTTCCTTTCTGCTACTCCATTTTGTTGTAGAGTCCTAACAACACTAAATTCCCTCTTAATACCCTTCATTTTACAGAACTGATTCATGACTCTATTCTTGAATTCAGTCCCATTGTCACATCTAATCACTTTCACCCTAAGGTCTATTAGATTTTATATGCCTGTTATGAATGTTTTAAGGATTTCACTAGTTTCATCCTTAGTGGCTAAAAAGAAAACCCAACTAAACCTACTAAAATCATGTGTGACAACTAGGCAGTACATCTTTTTCATTAAACTCTTTATAAATGTTAGGCCAAACAAATCCATATGCAACATTTATAATGGTTGGCTGATTGAACTGACTGTTTTGGTCTTACAAGAAGCTCTGTGTTGCTTTCCCTTCTGATAAGCAACACAGGTTTGAGTAATTGCAAAAAGTTTTGAAGGTAAAACTCTTACAAGATTTCCCTTTACCAGTTTATTCATTGTTTTGAAATTTACATGTCCAAGCCTCCTATGCCAAAGATTAGATTCATCTGGTGTGGCTTTTACAAAGAGACAAGTGAGACCTCCTTGAGGAACAACATTCTTTAAGTCAACACTGTACATGTTATCCTTTCTAGGAACTTTAAGTAAAACATGACTTTCATCAGTTAACTTAAAGTCTGGAGACAAAACAACACATTCAGTATCAGTAAAAAGAACACTATTCTTCTTGTCACACATTTGTGAGACACTGAAGAGGTTAAACTTTAGTTCCTTTACAAAATACACATCTTCAAAATC
This sequence comes from Tanacetum coccineum, assembly GCA_026074375.1. NCBI lineage: Eukaryota > Viridiplantae > Streptophyta > Magnoliopsida > Asterales > Asteraceae > Tanacetum > Tanacetum coccineum. The sequence continues at coordinate 8,108 of BQNB010123103.1, forward strand.
CAATTTACCAGTTCTTATTTTACCTTTCCCAGTAATTTTCCCTCCTTTGGAATTACCTCCAAAGGCAACAAATCCTCCATCAATTTCTTCATAATCTGTAAGATAGGATCTGTTTCCTGTCATGTGCCTAGAGCATCCACTGTCAATCACTCCTTTATCCTTCAAATCTTGTTGTGGATTGCCCTGCACATAATGGTAGGAAAATTAGTTTCTTTTGGGGACCCAAGCCATTACTGACTTGGATCTGCCTTGTGCATCAATATAGTCAAATCTTTTAAAGGACATTGATGCACCATTGTTTCTGGAGACATGGTCTAAAACTTTGTGCTTTGGTCTCCAAACCCAACATGCTGAGGCCTTAACAGCATTTCCCTTGTTTCCCTTAACAACACTAAGAACTGCTTTTGGCCTAGCAGTATTAACCCTTGTTCCCTTAACAATATTAACCTTTTTAGTGAAATTACTGTTATTAGCTGTTGTTATTTTGTTAAAAGGCCTTCTAGTAGTTGAATATGCATTATTAATAACATTTTTTATGGGTCCTGCATTATTCATTGCTGTTCTTGATTGAACAATATTAACTGGTCTAACAGCATTAACTAGAAATTGGGCCAGACCTAGTTAAGACTATTCTTGGAACTATGTTCCTTTTTAGACTAGGGTGAGTTAATTTAGAGAAATTCTGTTTGTTCACCCTTTGAACATTGGTCCAAACTGGTTTTGCAAATCTTCCATTATTATACCAGTTATTGAAATCATTCTTCAAATGATCAATACCACACACATGACAAGCTTTGTTGAACATCTCAAAATCACTCCCTAATTTTTGAGACATCTGTTGGTTCTAGTTTCTCTTGTTTCCTCTAGGACTAGGTGTGTTTTGCCTGTTTTTATCAACTGATGTTTTCCTAGGAGATTTTATTTGCTGAGTAGAGTTAACAAAGTTTATCTTAGCAAAACTAGGTTTATTAAACATCTCAACTGATTTAACCTTAGGCACATTTTCTTCATTACTATCAGATACCCAATCCTTAATAATTGGGGCTCTATTTTCTTTCCTAGAAGTCTCAGGTTCATTAGTCTCAACAGTAGGCTTTTCAACTACAGACTCATTCATATCAACAAAATCATCTAGACTAGGATAAACTAAATTATATTTTAGTGGCATAAAATTCACAGTATAAGGAGGTAGGACAACATTATACCCTAATCCTATTTTATACTTATCCATTATCTGTCTGTCTAGAAGTTTACTTAGATTTTTTGATGAATTTTCAAATTTTTGTACTGTAAGTTAAACCTCATCTTTTTCTTTTGTAGCCAACTCTAACTTCCTTTTAAGCTTTGTAACATCTAAATCTCTTAAATAGATTTCACGTTTTAAGAGTTTTATATCTTCCTCATACACAGACTCATATTTCTTAAAGACTAACAGTCTAGCTTCTACAGATTCTAAACCAGTTTTATAAGAGACAACACTTATCCTAGTTGTTCTTAAGTCTTTAACTAATTGTTCATTTTGTTCTTTTAAATCTTTTACACATTCTAAACAAGATAAACAACAATTTGAGTCATTAGATACCTCAGAGTTTGTAGAAGAGGTTGAACTTGTTGAAGAATAAGCCATGAGAGCAAAATTGGCTGGACCTTCTTCTGCTTGGTCACTTCAATCATAGCTAAGGCCATCACACTGAGATACTAAGGCATTTGAAGTAGTTTCTTTAACTGGCACAGTCCTTTTGGTAGGTTCCCTGTTCCTGCTGTCTTGATTCCTGGGTGCCCTGCACTCCCTTGCAAAGTGTCCTCTCTTGTGGCAGTTAAAACACTCCACCTTGGACTTGTCAAACCCAATTCTTTCTTTGTTGGCCATGTCCAGCTTCCTTCTAGTATTCTTCAGGAATCTTCTTGCCCTCATAGTCAGCATAGCAATGTTCCACCTCAAATCCATCTCTTCTAGATCACCAGGATTGATAACTTTCCACGTCAAAGTTACATGCCATGGGAAATGTGTCTTCCATTCTCACATCCCAACCAATTGCATCAAATGCAAGGGATGTTTGGCACTAACAACTTTGGACCCATGAGATATTGGGGACCAAATGTTTGAGTTATTATCTTATATAAATAGATATGCCTTGGAGTCGACTTGGAGCCCGAAGAATGGATCAAGGATAGCAGATGCTCTAATCATATGACAGGTAACCGAAAACTCTTCTACACTTACAAGGCATACAATGAAGGTAATGTCATTTTTGGTAGTAATCTTTGCGCTAACATCATTGACAAAGGTACGATTTCTAATGACTCTCTCAAAATAGATAATGTAGAACATGTTGATAACTTATGATTTAACTTGCTAAGTATAAGACAAATATGTGATAATAAGTGTAAGGTAATTTTCTCTGAACATGATAGTGAAATCACTAAGAACTATAAAGTCATAGGTAGAGGTATTAGGAAGAAAGGCTTATATGTGATGAAATTAGGAAA
>BQNB010123104.1:0-19704 GCA_026074375.1 Tanacetum coccineum
GTTAGTGAATGGCAGCCGAGTAGGTTGTTCATATAAGGAGTTCTTAGCTTGTAGCCCTATAGAATATGATGGTAAGGGAAGTGCTGTCGTTCTTACTAGGTGGATTGAGAAGATGGAAAATGTGCAAGAAATGAGTGGTTGTAGTGTTAACCAAAAGGTGAAATACACTGCTGGTTCATTTATGGGTAATGCTTTAACGTGGTGGAACTCTCAGATCCGCATGCTAAGCCGTGAAGTTGCTAATAGTATGTCATGGGATAAATTTAAGTATATGATGATAGAGGAGTTTTGTCCTAGTCATGATATGCAAAAGTTGGAAACTGAGTTATGGAATCACGCCATGGTCGGGGCTGGCCATGCTGCGTATACTGATAGGTTTCATGAGTTGCCGAGGTTAGTTCCTCACTTAGTAACCCCTGAGAGTAGGAAGATTGAGAGGTATGCGTATGGCCTTGCTCCACAGATTCGTAGGATGGTGGCAGCAACGGAGCTAAAGTCTATGCTAAAGGCTGTGCAGATTTCTGGTGCACTGACTGATGAGGCTGTTAGGAATAGATCAATTAAGAAGGTTGAGAAGAGAATTAATGTGGGGGAACCTAGCAAGGATAGAAGTAAAAAGGATGATAATAAGAGGACTAGGATTGTGAATGCTTTTGCTACTACTGTGAACCCTGTAGGAATAGAAAATACAGGTACTTAGCCCAAGTGTACCACTTGCAACTCCTACCATGCACTCGGTGGACCTTGTCACGCTTGCTTCAACTGTAACCGCCCGGGTCATTTAGCAAAGGATTATAGAAGTGTGCCAAGGAATGTGAATCCTGCCAATGCTAGAAACCCAACTGTTAGGGCATGTTATGAGTGTGGTAGTACCGGACCATGTCATGCCAGCTTGCCCTAAGCGGAATAGAGTACGAGGCCCGGAAGAAAATCGTCTAAATCAAGTTGCTGCTAATAACGGGGGTCAGGGTCGTGGAAACCAAGGGAACCAGGCTAGGGTAGGGCATTCATGTTGGGAGCAGAAGAAGCTCGCCATGATCCAAACATTGTGACGGGTACGTTTACTTTAAACAATCATTTTGTCACTACCTTATTCGACTCTGGTGCCGACTATAGTTTTGTTTCCACTACTTTCATATCTTTGTTAGGCTTAGAGCCCAGTGACTTAGGTTTCAGATATGAGATTGAGATAGCTAGCGGGCAGCTAGGTAGAGATTGATAAGGTCCCTTAAAGGTGCAAATTAGAAATCGAGGGTCATGTCCTTTGACATCGAGACTTGATACCTTTTGGACATGGGAAGCTTTGATGTGATTATAGGTATGGACTGGTTGTCTAATAATAATGCTGAAATAATTTGCCATGAGAAGGTAGTGAGGATACCACTACCGGATGGCAACATGCTTAGAGTATTAAGAGAGAAACCGGAAGAGAAAGTGAGATTTTTGATGGGTGTTAAGAAACAAGAAGAGATTGTTGTGGTTAGAGATTTTCCTAAGGTATTCCCAGAGGATCTATCTGGATTATCGCCTATTCGGGAAATTAAGTTTCGGATTGAGTTAACCCCTAGAGCAACGCCGGTAGCAAAGTCTCCTTATCGTTTGGCACATTCAGAATTGGAGGAGTTGTCAGGACAACTCAAGGAACTCCAAGACAAAGGTTTCATTCTACCAAGCTCATTGCCTTGGGGAGCGCCGGTATTGTTCGTTAAGAAAAAAGATGGTTCTTTTAGGATGTGTATTGATTATAGAGAATTGAACAAGTTAACCGTTAAGAATCGTTATCCGCTTCCTAGAATTGATGATCTATTTGATCAACTGCAAGGGTCGCAGTTTTTCTTAAAGATAGATCTTAGGTCTGGATACCATCGGCTGAGTGCATCAGGATGACATTCCAAAGACTGTGTTTAGAACTTGTTATGGACATTTCGAGTTTACTGTAATGCCCTTTGGTCTGACTAATGCACCAGTAATATTTATGGATCTGGTTGAATGAATGTTTGTAGGCCGTATCTTGATAAGTTTGTGATAATGTTTATAGACGATATCTTAATCTACTCTAAGACTCAAGAAGAGCATGTAGAACACTTAAGGTTAGTCTTGGGATTGCTCAAAAAGAAGAAATTATATGCTAAGTTTTCTAAGTGTGAATTCTGGCTAAGAGCAGTTTCTTGGGCATGTGATAAATAGAAATGGGATTCATGTAGACCCTAGTAAGATTGAAGCTGTTAAGAATTAAAAAGCCCCTAGAACTCCGACTGACGTTCGTTCTTAGTTCTTAGGATTTGCGCTTGGGTTTATCAGTTAGGGTTCATTCAAGAAAATTTTTTTTCTAAGATATGCTAAGGGTCTTCTTAACTATCTTGACTCATTAAGTTGTAAGACTTTCAAATTGGTGAGGAAATCATTGACAATTGTCATTTTCAAACTTAATAAAGGGATAAGTAATGTAATGTGCCTGCTCTAGGCTTCTCCTTGATGGACCGCGAACATCTTTTTTGGTATATTATTGATGCTGTCAGGGATAGGGAACTAGGGCTATGTGTGTTTAATGCAAAAGAGCAGGTACTAAAAGTGGATAAAGCCTATGCATTTAGGACACTGCTGAAAAATTATTGAGAGAATTATACTACTCCATGATTTAGGAGGTTGGCGTGCGGTCAGTTTGTGTTGTAAACTTAGATCTAGAGATTTATTCTGTACGGGGACAATCAAAGTGTCATTCTATATGGATCATAAGGAGGTCCTTCAGCTTATCTTTAGTCAGGAAGAAAGACTGTTGAAGAAGAGTTGAATATGCGACAGCGTCGCTAGATAGAGTTGTTTAGTGATTATGACTGTGAAATTCGCTACCATCCTGGTAAGATGAATGTAGTGGTTGATGCCCTAAGTAAGAAGGAAAGAGTAAAGCCTAAGAGAGTTAGAGCTATAAATATGATCCTGCCGTCGAGTATCAAGGATAGGATACTGGCGGCTCAGAAGGAGGCTGGGGATGAGTATGCAGGATTGCAGAGAGGTTTGGATGAGATGATAGAGCAGAGAAGTAATGGAACTTTGTACTACCTGGATCGAATATGGGTACCTTTAAAGGGTGGTAAGAACCTTATAATGGTTGAAGCCCATAAGTCAAAGTACTTTGTACACCCATGAGCTGATAAGATGTATTATGATTTGAGAGATAGGTATTAGTGGCTTGGAATGAAAAAGGATATAGCTGAATATGTTAGTAAGTGTTTGACTTGTTTGAAGGTTAAGGCTAAGCATCAAAGGCCATCAGGCTTGCTACAGCAACCTGAGATTCCAGTATGGAAATGGGAAGGGATAGCTATGGATTTTATGACTAAGTTGCCTAGGACTAGTAGTGGGCATGACACAATCTGGGTCATTGTGGACCGATTGACTAAGTCTGCTCATTTTCTACCTATGCGTGAGGATTATAAGATGGAAAGGTTGGCTAGATTGTATTTGAATGAGATAGTTGCTAGACATGGTGTGCCGATCTCAATTATATCGGATCGTGATAGTCGTTTCACATCAAGGTTTTGGCAGTCAATGCAAGAGGCATTAGGAACTCGTTTAGACATGAGTACGGCTTATCACCCTCAGACCGATGGTCAGAGTGAGCGTACTATTCAGACTTTGGAAGACATGCTTAGAGCGTGCGTCCTAGACTTTAGAGGAAGTTGGGATGTTCATCTTCCATTGGTTGAGTTTTCGTATAACAATAGTTATCATTCTAGTGTGAGATGTGCTCCGTTTGAGGCATTGTATGGTAGAAAGTGTCGTTCACCAATTATGTGGGCTGAGGTTGGAGAAGGTCAGTTGATAGGACCTGAGTTAGTGCAAGAGACTACTGAGAAGATCTCGAGATTTGAGGAAAAGACTTAAGGAGTGTGCCGTGATCGTTAGAAAAAGTTATGCTGAATTTAAGGAGAGGATGCCTTTAGAGTTTAGTTGTAGGTGACTTGTCTTGCTCAAAGCGCCTTGGAAAGGTGTGGTACGCTTTGGGAAGAAAGGGAAGTTAGCACCTAGATTTGTTGGACCTTTTGAGATTATTGAAAAGGTAGGCCATGTGGCCTATCGGTTAGATTTGCCTGAGGAATTGAATGGTGTTCATGACACGTTCCACGTGTCGAACCTTAAGAAGTGTTTGGCTGATCCAACACTGCAAGTGCCTTTGGATGAGATTCGAGTTGATGCTAAGTTGAATTTTATGGAAGAGCCTGTGGAAATTTTAGAAAGAGAGTTTAAGAAGTTGAAGCGTAGTAGGATTGCCATCGTCAAGGTTCGATGGAATTCGAAACGTGGCCCTGAATTCACGTGGGAACGTGAAGATCAGATGAAATTGAAGTACCCGCATTTGTTTAGTGATGTTAGTAGTTGAATTTCGGGGACGAAATTCTTTTAAGGGGGTAGAATGTAACCTTTGCCCTTTTTGTGTTATGAATATTTCATTTATAGTCCTTTGACTATTTGACTTTTGTCAGTTTATTCAGATTTTGTATCGTGTTGACGGTGATGATTTTTATAAGAATTGTGATGAATTGTGGTTTATTATGATTAATAATCCCTTTTGGAAGGTATTATTGTGTTATTTGTATTCCGGGTGGTTTGACCCGTGAATTTTGAGAAATGCCGAAAAACGAGTCCGACACGTCCGTTAATGTCCAAATGAGTTTTGAAAGGGTTTAAAGTGAAAATATGTCGTGAGAATACTCTAGGTTAATGGAAAAGTATTTTTAAGGTGAATAAAAATGCTAATTAACTTTGGGAAAAATTTTACGGTTGAGTTTTACTAGTATTTAAGTGATCCCGACACGAAAAGAAAGACCTGAGGCCTCCTTAGATGCCATAGCCGGTCTGGGTGATTAAGGGGAAAAGGTGGCTTAATTTTAGCTAATGTGTCCCAAAGGTGTACAATTATATCCTTCCACTAGAAACCTTTTTCATTCATTATCCATTTAAAAAAACACACACATAGGGTGTGTGTGTGTGCTTGCTACGTCCGCCACCTACCACCCACATTCCACCATAAGTTTTCCAACTTTGATCGAGAACGTGATATTCCTGGTTGATACGAGTGTTTGGGTATTCATTTAAACAACGTTTGGGTTGTCCGGTTCGTGTCGAAATATACATTTTTGAAGATTTTCTTGTAAGTTTTCAAATTTAAATTTCGTTTGTCCTTTTAGGTGTATTTTGATGCATAGATGTTAGTTGTACAAGTTGATCGTTAAAAATTGATTTTTTTAAACGAAACGGATATAAAAGGGGTGTTTGGCTTGCGTCGGATTCAAAAAGGAATAAAAGGGTTGTGTAGTTTTGATGTTGTGGTCGTGATGGTTGAATAACATATGTTGCTAAATAGCTTATTTTGTATAATAGCATGTATAGCTTATTTCGTGGCTTATTGTGAGCTTATGGCTCGCGGCTTATTTTAAAAAACAGAAGGAAATGTGTTTTGATTATTTACGTGGTATGGCGTATGTCGTGGACTATTTTTATAGCTTATGGTAGTAACCAAATGCGATACGTAACTTATTAGCTTATTTTCAAGCTTAATATATGTATTGTGGAGCTTATGGACTCACGGCCCAATAAGCCTATTTAAGCCGTGGCTTAATGAGAGGGCTTATTGTGGTCCGGATTATTTCCTACTTATAAGTATAAGCTTATGTATATAAATGGACCTTGGTTTTCTTGGATCGTATTTTGGACTTATAACTATCTTAATGGACCCTTAATGGACCCTTATTGGGCCTTAAAGCCCAATAAACGATATTTTGGGGAAAAGTGTTTTAGTAAACGTTAAAGATCGAGATTTGGATTTTTGTCGGAAATGTCTCAAAGTTGAAAAAGTGTTTGAAATAAAGGTTAAAAAACCTTGGAAAAGTTGTATGATGTAGGGTCATGTCGAAATTTGTAAAAAGGTATACTTAGAAAAATTTACCCTAAAAACCTGTTTTTTTATTTGAAATAATAAATATTATTTAATTATTTTATTTTATTTAATAAATTCACTAAAAGACGAAAAATAATTTTTTCTCGAACTTCTCTAAATATGTTTATTATGGGAGTTACAGAACGTTTCGCATTCTATACAAACATATTACGATTATTTTTAACGTAATAAGGTTTTACCGAATAGACTTATCTGAGATTTATTTGATTGTATGGGATATAGGGTTAGATTGGGTTGTGTAGGGCGCATGTGTGTGTGTAGTAAATTTTAAATAATAAAATATAATTTTATTATTTAATTATGTTAATAAGTTCACTAAAAGACAAAAAAATATAAATTTTCTTAAAACTTCTCTAATTTGTTTATTATGAGTAAACGTTTCATTGTCAACCAAATTATGATTATTTTTACGTTGACTAAGGTTACCAAATAGACTTATTGAGATATAATAATAATAATTTATTATATATATTTACTTATATTACTTATCTATCTTCTTTAAATAGTATAAGTATATTGAGCAATGAGATGGATATGATTGTTGGAATATGTCATCAATCATCACACTATTAAATTGTTACGGGTAATTGTACAACCCATCTAAACTCTATGCATCAAACGTGAAGACTGTTTTGGAAAATTAATGATTAAAATGGGACATTAACTAGACTAGGCCGTGTGCGGACGTCGTTACATTTGCTTGTGTGATTGAGATTTGGTTGCTAAAGACTTTCTTGAGGTGAGTTCTCGTAGCCCCACTTTTACAGTCTTTTTTTGTTGGGGAAAAATAATCTCAAATGTGTTTTGAAATGTTTTAAATTGAACTATGCGAAATGTGGTTTCGTTTTTGGGACAAGATATGTGCTTATGACTGCTATGTGAATATTATGTGTTGTATGATTGTTTGGATCGGAGGGGTTCGCGTATCCTAGTATTTGTATGGTTATTGGAGCGGCTGGGTATGCCTACCCTAGTTTTGTGTGAGGTCCTACCCTTATATAGTGCTCCAGCTGGTAGGCCTTTTAGGTGCGTAAGTGACATATGGTGATCGATTAGCGGGATTGCTAGGTCGTGTTACATGATTAGCGAGGATGCTAAGTCATGGGTTGTTTGCATATATTCACTGTCATATTGCACTATTATCCATTGTTTTGAAATATTGGCACAACTTTTGGGTTTAAGGTCAAACCTACGAGCTCACCAACATTATTGCTGACGTTTTTGAGTATCATTTTTAGGTGAAGTGAAAGAGGAATAAGTTGGTGATATGTGATAGCAGACTTAGATGTATCCCGTGTGGATTTTTCATGTGAAGTCTTGCTTGTTTATTTTATTTGGTTTTAGTATTTGGAAGATTTTGGTTTAAGTTTGGATGTGGACCCTTGTGTCAGCTATTGGAATTGTAAGAGGTTATGGATTTAATTGTGATTTGGGACATCACTCGAGGTTGTTCGAGGTTGATGGTCTTCGTAACACCTAAAGTTTATGCATTGTAGTTTTCTCTATATTGTATCTCGTGTTATGATTGATCATTATGTTACGCTCTCGAGCTTTCGCCATTATCGGGGTGTGACAATTAATCTCTATTAGATTAGTTTCGGATGGGTATTAACTAATGATCATAATTTCAATAATTTAATATTAATCTCATTTAATACCAACTAATAGATCCAACTATGTAGATTAGTTCTTGTTTTAACAAATTTAACAAATCTCTTACATTAACCACCATATATATATATATATATATAACTGTATCATACAGTCAATATTTTCTCTATTATTCAACATGCCTAACATTGATTACATGCCTAACACTAAAAATCAAATCTAAACTACAAAATTAATGTGCGCTTTTATGAGAAAATGTTGGCTTTCTAAAAAAGTTGAGTTTTAGACATAAGAAAAGCTCAACTTTTTATCGAAAAACAAGCTCGGTGCATTGCATGAGTCCGAATGCCTCGTAAATGTGAAATAATCATATGACACACACTACATGAAACTCTAAAAAATGGTAAATTAGATAAATTCCCAGTTAATTAATTTATACCTTAATTTGCACCATTGTGGTTTAATAGCTTGCGATATCTCATACTCTGAAATTCTGTTGCGTCTTATATTTTCTCACCCTGGGTGAGAGTTTCTTGGTATAAAATCTTCATGAAGCGCTCTCTTCAAACATGGATTGGTACTCAGGTACTCCTATTTTAATCTTGTATGAATACGCATACAAGCTTTCTTCAAACATCGATTGGTACTTAATGTGTTATAAAAGCTTTAAATTTAAAATTCTAGTTTTATCCAATTCCCAACTAACACACGGGTAAAGTATAAACCCCCGTTTATAGTATAGGTTTAGGGTAAGACCAGTCGTTCCACGGGATTGGTAATTCTTAGAAAGGGTCGATTATATTACGAAATGGTATATCTATTGTTATCCCACTAGTTTAATCCATTACACAACTATAATCTATACCAAGATGCTAGAAAAAGAAGAAATCTTAGAGAGAGAAAGTAGAGAGAGAAACAAGAAAGGAAGATTAGCTTAGAGAGAGTTTGGAGGGATTACAAGTGAATGAAATGTAACCAAACACAGCCCTTCACCAAGTGAGGTGGAATGGATATTTTATACCCTAGCCTTCTATTGGCAGATGGGCTTTCTTAACGGGCCGGGCTTGGCTAATACTTGGCATTCACCCTAAACAGGACAACATTAGATTACAAGACCAAGCCTGATTGATACCCGAATAGCCAATTACATAACAAACCTAATTGTCTTAAAGAGACCGTATAACATACTTGTTGACTTAATATACTTAAGGCTACCAATCTCCCTCCAATGTGAGTGCTCTTTACTTCAAACATCTCTATATGAAGAAATGACGTTTTAACGTTTAGCTTTGAGCCTTGTTAATGTCTTGGTCTTTGTTTGTAAATGGCTTTGTTCATCATGCATTGTGACTTGATTTTGAGCCTATATCTATTGTCCTTTAAATTCTTGAGATCGTTACTTGCAATCACTCCGTGAATTGAATCATCCTGATTTGACTTCCTTTATCAACTTGTGCTCTTGACAAACATGCCATACTTGTTACATTCTTTTTTGACAAATGATATAAGTCTAACAATCTCCCTAATTATGATGATTCTTATTTAACTTTAGGGCTCTTTGGATGTGGGGAAGAATTATAATCACTATCTTGACGTTGAATTATTTGACTAGAAAGCTTGAGTATTAGCATGTGGTTTTATGAATCCACTTCTCTGGAATGAGGCTGCAACACCGTCGTCTAATCCATGAAATAAAACATAAGCAATAAAAGAAGAATTTAGCTTTGATCATTCATCTTGATTCGGTTAGCCATTAACCTCCGGTTTTCCCATTATATGTATAAAACCAATACCATCGATCAGGTAATTCAAAGAATCTCCTTGACAGGGTTTTCCACTCAAAGCGAAGGATTCTTCTAACACAGAATGTATTAATATTCACCATGCTTGCTAGTCCACATACCGGAACGTCTCAAAGCAGACAACAGGTACGAGTGAATCAGAATATTTCCTTCTTTCAGAATTAAGTCGTCAATTACCATTACTGGACCAAAATTGATATCCAGTTCTCACAAGCTCGATTCATATAGAATTTACAATCCACCTACCAAGAACTTGTTTTGATGTTGCTCAAGCAGTATTTCTATCTTTACTGTGAGTACATACGTATCATCAGATGTTCTGGCAAAATCTCAGTCTACAAGCGAGAACTCTTTAGTTACAACTTGAACTTTAAAGGAGTTACACAAATGTTATTTTGACATTGATGCCCTAAGATATTATAAAAATTTATCTCTTCTTGGCTCAAGACTCGATTTGTCACTTTTGGTTTTGTAATGGAAGGCATAGCAGACTGTCCCCTATCAATATCAACAATCACAGAGGAGATGTCAAAAAATGACGTGAGTATCTTTGTGACAATTGAGATTCATTTCTTATTGTAGGAAACCTAATGCTGGGAAGGGTTGTGCATTGCATCACTGGGTTCATGAAGACTTTCTTCAATATCAATAACCATCTTTGTGATTTTGAAAGAATTGTATTGACCGTTTTCTGCTACGTTAGTTGAGGGCTTCTTTCTTTTTCACCCTTTATCCATACCTTTCTTTTATCATTCTTCAACCCTTCAATCTTAGCCAATACGTCATTACTAACACCGTATTTTAGATTAATTTCCAGTGTTAGCTCAATCTTAGTCGGCAATTCTTCCCTTCTACACATCATACTCCAATCATACCTAAGGACTCTATTACTAACTATGGAGTGTCCTTGGGTAGAACCCTCCTGTTTACTGGTTGGATCCTAACGACTTTACCTAACCTAAACGCCTTAATGACTTTCAGAATCGACGATAAGATTAAAGGTTGTTGGGTATGAGATCGAACCATAAAAACCATTTTCTTACATTGAAATTTTCAAATACTCCCCGAACACTGTAGCTCCGAGATTCGAAATTGTTAAGCAACAGAATGGAAAGAGTTGCACTTAGATTCTAAAATCACCTTCGTCAATAGCAAATTTTAATCACATTTTCCTCCCCTTATTTTAAATACTAAAAAACTTAGTATTGGAAATACCAATTAATAAAATTATGACATGAAAAAATCCATGGGGAGAAAAATATATATGACGAAATTGCATAAATTCATTTTCCGATAGCACCTTCAACACTAAATGTGGGAAACCAATAATTATTAAAACTGACATTTGAATGAAAAATATATATTACACCTACAAAATGTTGAAGATGGAAGTGAAAGCCTTAAGTGAACAATGTATATTAAAAAATTGACATTATAATTTATTTCACATTTATAATTTCACAAAATGTGTTTGGATACATAAAATAGACGATTTTAGATTACCCAACAAATTAAAAGCATTTGTTTTAAAAAGCTCCCCCTCAGAAATTGATTTAACATAAAATGACATTCTACGTATTACAATTCTTTGACAAAATATTCGATAAAGGTATTGATGAACACACAAATTTAACAATACCACTTTTTATGGAAAAAATACCACAAATTATATTGTATATCAATTTTGACATTGAAATTTTCTTTTTGAAAAATTGAGTTCAAGAATTTAAAAACAAGATAGAAGACTTCTCTTCTATTATAGAGTAAGCGCACTAAGGCGTACACTTCCCTTGACATTCAAGACCTGAGTTATGTACTTAAATGGTCACAAAAGTCCTTGATAAAAATTTAGAAAAGACATGTTTTTAAAGCATTCGAAACTCCTGTTCGAACTTCATTACACACCGTGTCGATTAAATCAACATTTCTAGGTACTTAAATGTTATCGTGTTCCAAGAGACATGTCGAGAAGATCTTTTTTGGAATTTTAAAATTTTCAGATATTATATTTTGTTTTTCAAGGTTTTTATGATTTTCTATATTTATCTTTTGTTGGAATATATTTTTGTATTTTCTTTTCAAAAATTTATAAATCAAAAATAAAGGAGAATAAAATAATTACAAATTATGTTATGATGGATCAAGCATATTCAATTATGCCAGAACCTCCAGTTGAATTCTGTAGTCGAAACATCTCTTACCGATAAATCTGACTAGTATACTTAAACCCTAACTTCCGATAAAGCATATGAGAAAACAAGATACAGCTAAACTGTGTATTCGGTTCCACAAGAATAATTAACAATATACCCCTTTTCAACCTTTCCGTATGAAGTGAAATCAGACCATCGATGTTGCTTGGGTACGGGAATTCCTGACTGGCTTGCACGATATGGCAATGGCTTCCTTTGAGTCACAATAACATAGTATTTTAATCAAATGGAAGCCAAAAACCTGAGAGCTGAGTTCTCAACCATAGAACTTGTGCGCAACACGCAGATAAAGACACATACTCCCCCACCGGCCTTTTGCTGTTGACTTGAGTTGCAGTCCTGATTTTGATGACCAGCTGACTAACTTATCACCACCTAGAAATTGTATCCACCAGATGTACATTACGTGAATCGAGAACAACCCGCGTAATCCGAATCTAAAAAACATTAAGTTCAAGAAACGGTGTCCTACGGATACCAGAGACCCATGTTAATGGAGTCTAGTAAGGTACCGATCGATCCGTTTTTTTTTTTTTTATTATTTTTTTTTTTTTTTTTAAAAAATTTTTTTTTTTATTTTTTTTTAACCGCATTGAGATGTTACTCAAGTCAGTTTCGCTGATATCTGAGCACAATAACATGTGTCATGTACAATATCTGGTGCTACTTGCTGTTTGGTACATGATGCTCCAGACATACAACGAGATTTCATTGGTGTCGACCGGAGTACCACTCAAGTCATCATCAAGGTTTTTGTAGCCATTGGTGTACCAATGATTTTCACATGAGGTCATACCACTTTTTAAGTATCAATTGAGCATAACTTATCTTGGTTGATAATGATACCACGAGGGATTGTGGATTCTGAATATCCTAACAAGTTAATTCAGCTCCCCATCATAGACATATCAAACTTGCTGTGCATTAGTTTTCCAAATATTTTGAAATGTTTGGGTTCGTAAACCAAAAACATATGTCATCAACGTAAATTGTGCACAACAAGTCTGCTTCCTATTTTAGTTATGAACAGAGTTAGGGATCACTAGAACCTTTTGAAATCCCATCGGATACCAGGAAGTTGGAGAGTTCATCATACACGCTCTTGTGCTTGTTTGAGACCAATATAATTGCATATCTTGATACGTAAACGTTTGTCAGGATGATATGGTTCCAACAAATCCACAGGTTGGTTTACGTACACTCTTCCTTCAGAGTCCGTAAAGAATGACTGTTTTAACGTCCATTTGTACACTGTAAAAGATTTGGTGTCCAGCCATACTCAGATGCACAAATGTACAGCTTCAACCGAGCAATGGGGTGCAAATGACTCTTCGAAAATCAATCCTTCCTTTGAGGCATATCCCTAAGGACACAAGACGAAATTTGTTTCGAATGACAGTATTTTTTCTCTCATCACGATTTTAGTTTTAGTACCAGCTCCCCAAACCGAACACATCCCAAATTGCCCAGATGACAGACGTCACATACCCCCACCCACACTACACTCAAACTGATGAAGTACTTCATTCATTGAATCAATACCAGCAGTATCCAATCCATGTATTCATTGATTTTCTTTGTTTGGTTACGACTTACGGTGAGTGCAAACAACACATCTCGCAACTGTTTCTGGCTTACGTCTAGTTTCAAAACTGATAGAGAAGATATCCAATTACTTGTTCTAATGGAAATCTATTAGTCCAACGTTGAGCGGAAGGATGGAGTATGATATGAAAGTAATGCATGTTAGACGAATCACATGACGAGACGAAGTCTACCCCTTGTTCAAGTACCGTGTGAACTAGAAGATGTTTGATAATTTACCATCGTCAAAATTGTGGCATTTTTTGGCATTGTATTCCTGCTTGAAAATGTTCACAGGAGCAGTGACAGTTGGTACTTGAGTTGGAGTTTGATGTGTTGAATGAATGTACAATGGAGTATGTGATCTTGCGAACATGCGTATGTTGAGGAGTGTGAGTTTGTGTTATGTTTGTTGTGTTTATCGGGATTGCAAACAGCATGTTCACTCAAAACGAGTCACTTTGTAATTCCTCTACATGAGAAAACACCTTACCATACCCATCATGCCCGGAAACCGTCAGTCAAGTTACTTCAAATCTTTGGTTCTCTTCTGCTACATCGTCAGAGATAGTGAAAAAACTTGATAATAATGAAGGAAAAAGGTTATGCATGTATATTGTTGGGATAATTCCACTCAGTCAAATGCTTACAGGGTATTTAACAAGAGAACCCATAATTAATAGATTAAAACAATTTCATGTAACTAATGAAGAATTGGCTCAGATGCTTCAGATCACGTCAGTTCTGACCCTCGGTCCATCAAATTTCCAACAACGGTACTTGAACAAGACAGTTAAGTCCAGGTCCACAAAAGTCAAGAAATAATGTTCCTCAAGTTCCAGAATCGACACCACCGACCAATGATCAGGCCTATTATCCCACCCTAACCCTACGGGCTCTACCCAAAGGACCTCCATATAAGAAAACGCTGACCAAAGGAATGATTAGTAGATGAAAGAGTAATAAGGAAGACAGCCGACAAAGAGTTGAGCTAACACTGACAATACCCAAGGTGTAAGTAAAGACTACTTGGTATGCATAGAAGGGGATTAAGAATGAAAAAAGAAATGTTATGAATAAAAGGTGAAAAGAAAGAATCCCTCCAAACAACTTAGTCCAGAAACCCGGTCAATACATAACTAACAAAATCACAAAGATGATTAATGATATTGAAAGAAATCATCATGAACCCATGATGCAACTCACAACCCTATCCCAGCCATACGTGTTTGTCACTCAAAAGAAACTTGTCTTCACAGTCACAGAGAACACACGTCATATAATGACAACTCACTCTGAGATAGTTGATATTGAAATAGGTTGGCAGTCTGCTCTAGGCATCCTATTACCAAAACCAAAAGTGCACAAATCGCGTCTGAGCCAAAAAGAGATCAAATTATAAATATCATTAGGACACAATGTCAAAAAACATTTGTTGAACATCATAAGTTCACAATTTTTAACAAAGAGTCCTACCATTATCCTTGAAGATCTTGCCAGAACATCTGAGTGATACTTAAGTACTCACAGAGAAAGATGGAAATCCTGCTAAGCCACATCAAACAAGCTCTTTGGTATGATGACTATGGCAAGATTCTATATGAATCGAGTCTGTAAAACTGGATATCAATTTTGGTCCAGTAAATGAATTGACGACTTAATCAGAAAGACAGGAACTATCTGATTCACTCTTACCGTGTTGTCTGCTTTGAGACGTTCCGGTAATGAGAACTAGCAAGCATGGTGAATCTAATACATCTGTGTTAGAAGATCCTACGCTTTGAGCTGGAAACCCTGTCAAGGAGATTCTTTGAATCTACCTGATCACGTCTAGAATATTATTTATCCTATAAACGGGAAACCGGAGGTTAATGCAACCGAACTCAAGATGAATGACAAAGCCAAATTCATCTTTTATTGCTAACTGTTTTATTTCAGGATAAGACGACGGTGTTGCAGCCTCATTCCAGCGAAGTCGGATTCATAAACCACATGCTCATACTCAAGCTTTCAAAGTCAATCATTCAACGTCAAGATAGTTGATTCTAATCTTCCCCACCATCAAAGAGCCTCAAAGTCAAATAAAGAATCATCAAATTGGGAGATTGATAGACATATAATTCATAGTCAAACAAAAATGTAACAAGTAGAGCATGTTGGTTCACAGAGCACAAGTAGAACAAGGAAGACAAATCAAGAATTATTCAAGTCAAGTAGATGATTCATAGATAACGATCTCAAGAATTTCAGTCAAAAGATAAAGTCTCAAATCAAGATCAAAAGCATGGATGAACAAAGCCATACAAACAGAACAGACATCACAAGGCAAAAGCATAAACTTAAACGTCATAATCTCACTATAGAGAAGTTTGAAGAAAGAGATCCTCAACATTGAGGGGGATGTTATGCCTTAATTATATAAAGTCAAACAAATGTTAGCGGCTCATTAAGTCAAATAGGTCTGTTAATGAATAGGCTAGTCGGGTATCATCGGGCTTGGTTTGTAATCTAATGTTGTCCATGTTAAGGGTGAAAGCCCAAGTTTAGCCAAGCCCGGCCCGTTAAGAAAGCCCATGAGCCAACTAGAAGGCTAGGGTATAAATATCCCTTCACCACACTTGGTGAAGGGTGTTGGTAAATTCATTTCACTTTGAATCCTCCAAACTCTCTATAAGATAATTTCTTCCTTACTTGGATTCTCTCACTAAGATTTCTTCTTTTTCTAGCATCAAGGTATAGATTATAGTTGTGTAATGGATTAAACTAATGGAATAACATCTATAAACTGTCATGATCTAAAGATAATTGATAGCACAAATTCAAGATAATAAAACAATGTTTATTTAGGAGACAAAAGTAATGGAGGATAACTTGGGATAATGATAAGTTCATGAAATTTAGTATAATCAAAAGAATGAACGAGTAGTTTAATCAAAAGATTGTCTATTTAACATAACAAGAATCCTTTCGGTCTTTAATCTTAATTATGAAAAATGCTTTAAAATTAGTTCACATTTGGAAATAACAAATATAAACTTTCTCAACCAAGTTCGTTAGACATGAGGTTGAGCATTAAACATTCATATATTTGGGATGATGAACATTTTATTAGCAAGAAATTGGAGAGTTCATCATACCACGCTCTTGGTGCTTGTTTGAGACCATATAATGCTTTCTTGAGACGGTAGACTTTGTCAGGATGATATGGGTCAACAAATATATCTGGTTGGTCTACGTACACTTCTTCCTTCAGAGGTCCGTAAAGAAATGATGTTTTAATATCCATTTGGTACACTGTAAATGATTTGTGTGCAGCATATGCAATGAACAACAGTACAGCTTCTAACCGAGCAACTGGTGCAAATGACTCTTCAAAATCAATTCCTTCCTTTTGAACATATCCCTTAGCTACAAGACGAGATTTGTTGAGAATAACAATATTTTCTTTATCATGTTTGTTTTTCCAGAGCCACTTTAAGTTAATGACATTTTTGCAAAGTGGTATGTCGACTAGTTCCCATGTATCTAATCGATCAAACTGATGAAGTTCTTCCTGCATTGATTCAATCCATGCAGAATCAGCCATGGCTTCTTTGATGTTCTTTGGTTCGGTTCGACTCACGGTGAGTGCGAACATACACATCTCGCCATCTGTTTCTAGCTGACGTCTTGTTCTAACTGATTGAGAAGGATTTCCAATGACTTGTTCTAATGGATGATCTTTTGTCCAACGTTGTGCGGAAGGATGGTGTTGATAGAAAGTATGCATATTTGACGAATCAACATGACGAGACGATGTCTCCCCTTGTTCTTGTACCGGTGTACTGAAGATGTTGATAAATTCATCGTCGTCAAATTGTGCATTTTCTGTATTGGTTTCTGCTTGAATAATGTTCTCAGGTGCAGTGACAGTTGGTACTTGAGTTGGAGTTTGATGTGTTGAATGAATGTTCAATGGAGGTGGATCTGCAACATCGGTTGTTGTAGAAGTGTGAGTTGTGTTATGTTGTTGACGTTTATCGGGATTATCAGCAGCATGTACAGCGGAAGACTTTGACACAACAGGAGAATTTCCATTGAGTAATTCACTGAACATCGGACTATATAGCAATTCCAGCTCATTTGACGTTGTTACTGTCTCAGCAACTTGAGGAACATTTTCTTGACTTTGTGGACCGGGACTTAAACTGTCTTGTTCAAGTACCGTTGTTGAACATTGTGGACCGGGGTCAGAACTGACGTGATCTGACGCCATTTGAGGCAATTCGTCAAAGTTAACATGAATTGTTTCAACTATCATTCTTGTTCTCTTGTTAAATACCCTGTAAGCCTTTGACTGAGTAGAATACCCAACAAAAATACATGCATCACCTTTTTCCTTCATTTTATCAAGATTTTCACCATCTCTGACGATGTAGCAAAGAGAACCAAAGATGTGAAAGAACTTGACTGACGGTTTCCGGGCATTGATGATATGGTAAGGTGTTTTCTCATGTCGAGGAATTACAAGTGAACGGTTTTGAGTAAAACATGCTGTTGCAATTGCTTTAGCCCAGAAGAACAAAGGAACTTTAGTGGCTCTTAGCATTGTTTGAGTAGCCTCAACAAGAGTACGGTTCCGTCTTTCGACAACGCCATTTTGTTTAGGTGTTTGAGTAGTTGACTTTTCGTGTCTTATTCCCTCTTTTGCAAAGTATGCATGAAGAGTTTTATTAAGAAATTTCGTGCCTTTGTTGTCAGTTGAACTGTTAACTTGAGCATGAAGTCCTCTTTGGACAAGTGTGAGGAAATCAATGAGAACTCCAGGTGTTTCGTCTTTGGACCTCAAGAAGTGAGTCCAAGTATATCGGGAGTAGTCATCAACAATTACGAGAACATATTTCTTTCCATTAATGCTTTCTACCCGCATTGGACCACATAAGTCCATGTGTAGAAGTTGTAACCGTCTTTTTGAGCTCGGGGTAGTCTTAGTGTGAAAAGACTTTCTTTTTGCTTTCCCCAACTCATAAGAGGAACACAATATTATTCTTCGAAAGCAAGTTGATGGTGTCGAAGTTTAAATGAGATAGACGATGATGCCATAACCATGCTTGAGACGATGTTGCTTTAGCCATTAAGCAAATTGGATTGGGAGATGTTGAGTCTTGCAGAGTAATGGAATACAAATCTGTGCCACGAGAACCTGTGAGAAGATCATTTCCCTTCAAATCACGAATATAACACGTAGACTTCTGAAAAGCAACTTCCAAATCCGCATCACAAAATTGACCAACAAAGAATAGATTGTGATTAAGCCCTTCGACATAATAAACCCGTTTGATAGTGATATTTCCTTGAACCAAATCTCCATAACCAAGAATCGGTGCACTTTGATCGTTTCCAAACTTCAGCGTACCTAGAAACTTCTCCACGAAGTTACATAGGAGCTTGAGATTTCCCGTCATGCGTTTTGAGCACCAAGAGTCTACTATAAACGGGATTATCTCTACAAGCTGCAAAAGAATTAGAAGACGATGGAGTATTGGACAAAGTGGATCTCCTAAGAGTCTTTGTTTCCAAAATATTAGTAGTTCTAGATGTAATTCCTAGAGGCACACTAGCATTTGGTGTAACATTCCCTGTATTGGACTTAGGTTTCCAATTATATCCTGATGGTGTATACTTAGGGTACCACCAACTACATGTCTTACTAGCATACTCATATAGCTTCCGTAAAGTTCCTATAGGTTTCTTGTGAGTGGATTCTGAAGCAACGATTTTCCTAGGGGGTGTTGCAATAGATTGGTTCACTGTTCGCTTGGGTTCTCTATTACTAATAGGCACAACAATGGGCTTCTTAGTTCTAGAATTAACGCCATTAATATAGTTAATAATACACAAATCATGAGTTGCATTCACCACATATTTGCCACAAGTTACACAGATAAATTTAACATTCGAGGTTTTAGCATTCAAACTGTCATTACACGTAGTTACATATGTTTTATTAAAAAACTTTAAATTCCTATGGTGTTCTTCTACTTCCTTTGTCTTTACTTAACTATTGTTATGCAAGACTCTATCTTCCAATGACTTGCTCTTAAGCTGTGGTTTACTAACACTAGTTGAAGTTACTCCTGTAGAGAAAGACACATGTTTGTTAGTTTTCTTAACTTCCTGAGGTAATCGAGGTGTTCTAGTTTGAGTTGTAGACTTAGTGTTCATTCTAAACATTCCTGGTGCAATCACGTTTGTGTTCCTTTGAACATGTTTCATGTTATTAGGCAAAATCTATGGAGTGACTTGTTTTAAAACATCATTTGAAACACTGGTTTTGGTACATGACTTTGAAAAAACTTTATTTTTAAGAGAATCTGAAGAAAGAGTTAGTTTTCCTAATACTGATTGTTTTTTTACTTTTAAAGGCATTTGGTTGACGAACAACCGATGGCTTTGCACTTTGAGTATCCATAGATTTTCCTTTCATTGAATTCAAAAAATTACGCATCTCGACATATACATTCATTTTATCTTGTAGTTGAGCTTTCAAATCAGT
>BQNB010123106.1:0-20158 GCA_026074375.1 Tanacetum coccineum
GATAACAAAACTCTTCATTAATAAGGGCAAATATGGTAAACAAAATTATGTATTTGACCCATTTGTAAACGTTTTTTTTATTTTACTAGCCATACAATTAATGTGTCATTATTATATTTATAATATCACATTAATGTTCAAGCTTATTTGTGTCGAGTATTTTGATAAAAATATAATGACACCTAAAAATCTTTTGACACACTTTATTTTCCCACTGAATTTCTTGATATATATATATATATATATATATATATATATATATATATATATATGTGTGTGTGTGTGTGTGTGTGTGTGTGTGTAGTAAAACAACTTTTTTTGACATATTTGTAGGGTAATTAATTTCTTAATAAATATATAATGACACACTTAAATTTTAGTACATTTTGTAGCGACACACTACAAAATTTTAATACATTTATAGCGACACACTAATTATTTTTATATACATATGTAGTGACACACAATTTTTGTTGATAGACACATTAATTTTCATGACACATTTTTAGTTATACAATAAGTCTTTTGACACATTTAGTTTCATAATACATTACTAGTGACACATTAAATCTTTTGACACATTTAATTTCATAATTCATTTCAAGTGATACATTATGTCCTGACACATTTTTTGTGAAGCGCTTGTTTTTCTATACACATATATTGACACACTAAAATTTTAGTATATTATTGTGACACACAATTTTTTTGATATATTTATAATGACACACTAAGATTTTAGTACGTTTTTAATGACACATTAAAAAATTAATACATTTGTAGTGACACACTTTATTTATCCTAAATTTATTGACACGCAATTATTGACACACAACATAAGTAAACTCACACAAAGTAACTAAAAATAAACATATATATGTCGGTTAACTAAAATTGAAAACTTAAAAACTATATGATTCATTAATATATAAATTATTTCTTCCTAAAAGTGGCATGATGATCAGACAAAAAAGGGACACGACAACATCTGTATAATTTTTCTATTTGAGATAAAAGTTACATGAACTTGTCAAACTAGAGTTAAATGGGTATTAAAGAAACTTAAATAAGTACTTAAATGATAAATGTTAAATACTTAAAATGTCCTTATTAATCAAATGCCATATTTTATATTTTCTACCCTTTTTATCCTTTTTATCTTAAATGTCTTTCTATGATTCATTAAAAATATTTATAATATAACAATATAATTAATATCAAAAAAAATAAAACAACAAACAAAAAAAATATAACAAAAAATAACTCACAATATAAGCAAAAGTCCAAATAGGGGAAGATTGTTGGGCCAATTTGGTGCCCAATGATCTTTCACTTGGATTTAAATAGAAAATATCCTAAGTGTTAGATAATCTTAAACATTACAAGGTCATTGAGTGAATAATCACTTAGTGAGTTACCTTCAAGTACTCAACCTGAGTCTACAAGAAAGACTCAACCATTCAGTGAGGCGGCACTCAGTGAATGAAGTCCTTGAGCACTTCTGGTGACCACATCACGATGGTGGTTGCAAAGCTGAAAAGTTGTGTTTTTGCCTTGTTTCTTCTAGAATCACGCCCAAGTCACATGTATTCCATCCAACTGCTTCCCAAATGCTAATTACATAAAAAGAAAGGATTTAGTGGAATAATTGAGCATATTTGCATGAATTTGAGGGTTAAATGACCTAAAACAGTGTATAAAACACCCCATCACCTTCCATTTCTAGCCAATATTTTTTTCCATCATCCTTCTCTATCACAACCTCTACTTCTCTTTTGTCTTTTTATGGGGTCTCTAATTTTTTAGCCATTCCCTTTGTGTACATGAGTTTCTTTTTAGGCTCTTCCCCAGCCTCTTAAACATTTTCATCAACATCATCTCTCACCAGAATGTCTGTTGTTTATTTTTATAAAAAAAATTTGTAACTTTGCCGAAAATCTTTCGTACAACTTGGTTAGCAATTCCGTATTTTTGTACTCCAAAGCTGGAGTTACAAGATTTTTCAAAAGGGAGTTGGCGAATATCAACTGTATTTGTAAGAACAAGTTTGATTTAAATTTTGTTCAGTTCATCATATATTAATTTTACCTGCAATAACAAAAAGGGACGAGAAATGTTTGTTTGGACCTCCATTCCATTCTTTTCTTCCTTGCTTCAGATAATTCAGTAAGTACTGACACCAAACTATTTCTCTTATATTGTCAAGAGAAATCAAGGATGGTAAGAAGCTTGAATTTACCGTTCTAGTTGTTACCACGTGACAAAGAATAGTAGCAAACAAAAATAAGTTCATTTGAAAAATCCTATCATCGTTGTCATTTGATATTTGCCTTTGAATCATTTTGACCACATCATTAAGATAGATTCTTCCTCCTTTCTTGAATTGTTTCTTCCATTCTTGGTAGACTGTATTTGCTTTTTGTTTCAAATGATCATGTTGTTGAACTTCATACATACTCATTGATACCTCGAATGATTGATGAATAAGTTCAGTGGTTACTTGAACGGATTGTTAAAAACATTCAACGTTCCGGTTTCAACATCAAATCTTTCAAGCAACCAATACCCCAATTTGCTTGGAGTTGAAGAAATGTTGAATTGCAACAATGAACCAAAACCTAAAGCTCTCACTACTTCTTTTTGGCCATCTTTTAAATTTTTGATAACTCCATAAAATCCAAGTGGACATGACTTTATCAAGAGCCTTTGGAGAGATGTTCTAGGTTGACGAAGAAAAATAGTAGGATCAAGGTCCTTAGAAAGAACATGTTTTTATTTTTGTACAGGTTTAGGTGAACCTTTAGGTTGTGATTTTGGAGTATTACTTTTAAATTTAACAACAATTATGGCATTAGTAGCTTCTTTATGTTTAACTTGATGAACTTTGGATGTTGCAACTTTTTTCGGTATAAATGAATCATTAGCAAAATCATCATCACTTTGTGAATATCTTAGAGGAACAACGTTTATCAGATTTTTAGCAGCATTATCTGTCCAACATATATAAACATTTTTAATAGGTTAAAAAATAAATTATGTAATAACAAAACTACTGATGAACAAAGCAAAAACACTGATGAACAACAAAATTACTAATGAACATACTTTCTGAAATTGTTTTTTATGAATAAAAACATTGATGAACAAACATATTATACTAATGAACATATTAAACAAACAGTTGATAAAAAAACACTAATGAACATACTTTGTAAAATTTGTTTTTGATAAATAAAAACATTAATGAACATATTCCTAGTATCATTTTACAATTACTACACTATCATAATTCCAACTTTATAGTCCGTAATAGCAACTTAAACCTAGCATTTATTGTTAAACACATTAACAATGCTATGCTAACAGAATTCATCAATCACAAGTGATTTATGAACAAAAATCTAAAACGAATAATCACATTCCACGTGTGAACTTTCAAATCTTAACTTAATTATTATTCAACCATACAAACAAGTAGCATCTGAAAACCTACGACTAACTGCGATTTAAACAATTTTTTAATTTAAACACGACATTTATTGTGCTAAGCTTATTACTGCATTTTCCACTCCTAAAATCAGAACTTAATATCAAAACATATTATACTGATGAACATATAAAACAAACTGAGAACATAGAAAAGCACTAATTAATAAAACATTGATGAAACATAATATACTGATGAACATAAAAAACACTAATGAACATACTTGAAAATTTGTTTTTGATGAATAAAAATACAAATGAACATGAAATAAAATTATTAAACAAAGTTTATACCTCTAATCGATGGATGATCATGACATTTTTTGACCTTTTTTCCACGCTTGCAACATCTTTTGCCTCATTTTGCTCTTGCTTTTTTGATGTTTCTAGTTTCTAAAAATGTACAAAAATATAATTCATCAGATGATAATGCATGTATAAAATCTTAAATAAATTGAATTTTTTAACCTTAAATGTATTGAAGGTAATTGGTTTTCCTTGATTATTTCTCACAAATGAGAAGGTATATATAGATTACAAAGGGGATGGGCTTGAGCCCAAGATAACTACGATACAGCTAATGATGACAAAGCATCAAAAAATATATCAACTAATTTAGGAAGGTAACTAATCAAATATCAATCAAATATATTGACTAATACGCCCCCGCAGTTGGAGCGGGAGGAGGCCGTACGCTCAAACTGGATCGAAATACTTCAAACAATGCGGAACGCAGCCCCTTGGTGAAAATATCAGCATATTGGAAACGAGAGGGCACATGTAGAACTCTAACCTGACCAGCGGTAACCATATCTCTTGACCGAAATGAATGCGATTCTCATGTGTTTCGTCCGTTGATGTTGAACGGGGTTGACAAACATATAAACAGCACTAACGTTATCACAGTAGACAAGAGTTGCAGTCGATAAAGGAGAGTGTAACTCACGAAGAAGATTACGAAGCCATACAGTTTCTGCTACAACGTTAGCAACACCTCGATATTCAGCTTCGGCACTAGAGCGTAAAAGAGTGTGTTGTCGTTTAGCGGACCAAGATAATAAGTTATCACCCAAAAAGACACAATAACCTGAGAGTAGACCTGTGTAGATGGAGCAACCCACCAATCACAGCATCAGTATAACCAACCAGAGAGGTACTGGAGGACACATATAAGTGAAGGCCTAAATCCAAAGTACCCTGAACATATAGCAAGATACGCTTGAGAGCAGCTAAATGTGGCTCTCTCGGATCATGCATATAAAGGCAAATCTGCTGAACTGCATAAGACAAATCTGGACGTGTAAAAGTAAGATACTAGAGCCCCCCTGCAATGCTGCGATACATAGTAGGATCCTGAACCGGAACCTCGTCCGGACCCAGTTTGGACTCCGTATCCACTGGTGTCCGAGAGGGGTTACAATTAACCATGTGAGCACGCTCAAGGAGCTAAAGAGCGTACTTTCGCTGAGATAAAAATAAACCTGTAGAGTGACGAACAGCAGAGATACCAAGAAAATAATTAAGTGCCCCGAGGTCAGTCATGTCAAACTCACGATGTAAAGAATCAATAAGTTTCTGAAGAAGTACTATAGAAGAAGCCGTAAGAATAATATCAACCATATGTAAAAGAAGATAAGCAACCTGAGATCCCTGTCTATAAATAAATAGAGAAGAATCACAACGACTATGATAAAATCTGGCTCGTGTGGCATAACCTGAAAAACGCTGAAACCAAGCACGAGGTGCTTGTTTCAGCCCATATAAAGATCTCTGCAAACGAAAAACATGGTTAGGGAACCTGGCATCAACAAAACCGGGTGGCTGATACATGTAGACAGTCTCAGATAAATCACCGTTAAGAAAAGCATTCTTAACATCAAGTTGGTGAATTGGCCACTTACAAGACACAGCAAGGCTAAGAACTTTGCGAATAGTAGCTGGTTTGACAACCGGGCTAAATGTCTCATCAAAATCAACACCAAGTTGCTGACTACTACCGTTAGCAACCAAACGAGCCTTATAACGACTCAAAGTCCCGTCAGTATGAAACTTATGCTTAAATAACCACATAGAGCGAACCATATTAACACATGTGAGCCTTGGTACAAGTAGCCAAGTGGCATTTTTAACCAACGCATTATACTCATCGTACATAGCATTACGCCACTAAGGATCTTTTAAGGCGTCAGATGGATTTTTAAGAATAGGAGATATCAAGAAAGTATTTAGAGACAAGCAATCGATAGGTTTGACAATGCCTGATTGCGACCATGTGATCATGGGATGAGTGCGGGGTGGTTCATTAACTAGGTCAGTATTGGTTTGTGGATTTGGTGGATCAAATATGGGTGGTAGCAGCGGACTGTTGGGTGTTGTGTGGTTCGTAACAAGTGGGCTGGTTGGTGGGGAAAGTTGGGCCTGATGAATTTGGGCCGGTGTGAGTAGGACTTTAATTTGGATCGGTAATTGGCGGAGCAGTTGGGCTGCTCGTTTGGTGTGGGATGTTTGTGGAAGAATTAGGAAGTTTGGATGCAAGAGAAGTGAGGAGGAGGTAAGGTTGAGTATCAAGGAAGGTGTAAGAAGGTGGCGAGGATAGTGTCATAGATTTGTAAGAGAATTATGTTTCGTCAAAGGTGACGTGTCGGGAGAGAATAATTTTGTTTGTCTCGAGGTTAAGGTAACGAAAACCACGATGATAGGCTGGATAGCCTAAAAAGATACATGGTGTGGCACGTGGGGCAAGTTTATGAGGTGAGTAAAGATGAGGGTAACATAGACACCCAAAGATGCGAAGGTGGGAGTAATCGGGTGGTTTATTGAAAAGGCGTGTGAAAGGTATATCGTTATGGATTGCGGTAGAGGGTAAAAGGTTTAGGAGATAGGTAGCCATATGGAGGGCTTCGACCCAAAAGGTAGGGGGAGGTGTGCTTGAAAGAGAAGAGTACGAATGGTATTATTAATTGTTCGTATCATTCGCTCCGCCTTGCCATTTTGTTGGGAGGTTTTTGGGCAAGAGAATCTAAATTGGATGCCATTTTTAGCAAAAAGGGTGTGAAGTCGGTTATTATCGAACTCACCGCCATGATCACATTGGAAGCTTTTAATTTCACATTTAAATTGATTTTTAACATAGTTGCGAAAATGCAAAAATTTATCAAACATGTCAGATTTAGAACGAAGAGGATAAATCCATAGAAAATGAGAGAAATGATCAAGAAATAAGACATAATATTTGAAACCACTAGAGCTAACAATGGGTGATGTCCATAAATCAGAATGTATAATATCGAAACAATGTTTAACAATGGAAGTTGAACTATGAAAGGGAAGCTTTACATATTTGCCAAGTTGGCAAGCGTGACAAATATGTGAATACTTTTATTTATTACATGAAATAAAATGACTAGAGACAAGCGAACGTAGCACTTGATCACCCGGATGTCCGAGGCGTTGATGCCATGTAGAAGCACTTGTCGAGAGAAAAGCAATAGGAAGAGTTGACGGCTTGGTAACTGGATAGAGATCGCCCGAACTGTCACATTGAAGGAGGATATGACGAGTCAAGTAATCCTTCACAGAAAAACCAAAGGCATCAAATTCCATAGTACAATTATTATCCCTAGTGAACTGATGAACAGAAATGAGATTTTTAATTATATTGGGAGTTACAAGAACATTATGAAGATGAAGAGGGCGATGATGGGAAGGAATAATGCTATGGCCGGTGTTGGTGACGGGAATAAACTTGTCATCACCAACGTGAACAGACAATATATTTGATTAATAAAATGATGAACTTATGCTTATTTAAAGTTACTTTTTCAACTTCATTTTCATTATTTGAAGTTAGAACAATCTCTTATTCAGGTTCATTATTACTTTGTCTTGTAGGTTTGCAAAGTGTAATTAATCTATTAATCTATCTTGTAGGTTCTAAAAAATCAAAAAAAATTGTTAAACTCGAATTTTTGATGAATAAATTATGAATTTAGGATTAAATAAAAATAAAACTTAACGAATAATTGATAAACTTACAATTAAATAAGAATAAAAATTAACAAATAATTGATAAACTTACGATTATGATTCATCTTTTCGAGTAGATTAACAGAGATTTGATCTGTAAATCGAGTGAAATTACTATAAAAATGCTATAACTTGAGCCCCAAATGTATCCCCAATTTTTTAGTGAGAGAATTGAGAGAGAATCGAGTTTTTTTGGGAGTGAATAATGATCGAATCAGGGAGAGTAAAGGGAAGAGCAGGGACGTTTTTTGGTGGTTAATTGATAATTTTACCTCTCTTATTGAGTTAACACGCGCCCTAATGATTTGTTTCCATCCTCGCCGTTGGATGGGTATAGTTGGTGATCCAACATCCCAGATTACTTTCTACACTTTCTAATTTACTTTGATTTTCTAAAGGATCCCAACCCTACATTTCTGTTTATTTCTAATTATCACTACTTTTATATAAATAGGATGTACGCAAAAGCCACCAAAGTTCAACTATTAACATATATGTCATCCATTTATTTAAATAAATTTATAGACCGTTCAACTATGCGTTTACTTTTGTATACATGAATCCCAATTAAATTCATGCTGGAAAACTATAAAGCTTAAATATGTAAGCAACCTTTAACATATCAAAGCAATACAAATGATAAGTTTGGTGTGAATTACCATTTATACCATTCTTTTATGTGCAACTACACGTCATTAAAGACGCTTGCCAAGCAAATCTCATCAAAGGTGTTACGGTTGGTACACCAGGTATTCGTCTTTCTCACTTCTTTTATGTCGACGATGTGGTGTTGGTTACGGATTGGAATCATGCTGATATGGATAACATATTACGTTTATTTCATGTGTTTTTTTGGCATCGGGTCTTCGTATTAAAGTTCATAAATCTAATGTTTATGGAATCGGTGTCTCTCCTGATGACATAGAACAAATGGCTCAGGCTACCGATTGTTCAACGTGTTCTATGCCATTTACGTATTTAGGTCTTCCTATTGGCGTTAATATGAATAGACTTAATAGTTGGCAAGGTATGATTGATAAGTTTGACAAACGACTATCCAAATGGAAGGCAAATTTACTTTCCATAGGAGGAAGATCGACATTAGTAAAAGCGGTATTAGGGAGTGTTTGCATCTACCATGTGTCGATTTTTAAAACCCCGAAATCTATCCTTTCTACTCTTGAACGATTACGATCTAATTTTTTTAGGGTGTAGACAAAGACACGAAAAAGATCGCTTGGGTCAAGTGGGAAAATATTTTGGCGTCTAGAGAGAAAGGTGTAGGTATTGGAAGTTTGAAGGCGTTTAGCTAAGCGCTTATTCAAAAGTGGAGGTGAAGATTACATTCTAACCTGAATCAACTATGGGTTCATGTGATCAAATCTATTTATGGAGAGGATGCCGGTTTTGATCATATTTCGAGCACAGCCAAAGGAACTTAGAGAAATATTGTAGGTTCCATAAATCATTTGCATGATTGTTGCATTGTTCCAAAAGATACACTGAAACATAAAGTTGGATGTGGCACAAAAGTGAGATTTTGGATTGATACATGTATTGGTGACAGCCCTTTAGTGCTTCGGTATAATCGGTTATATCGCCTAGATGTTCAGCCATATTGTTTTATTAGAGATCGCTTCATCAATAGGGAGTGGAAAATGCAATGGAAGAGACCTATAGTTTCTGGTCGTATTAATGCCATGTGGGAATCTTTACAAGCTAAATTGCAACATGTGACTCCTTTTGAGGGCCAAGATGAGGTTCGTTGGGGAATTGGTCATGATGGAAAGTTCACAGTAGGGGGCTACAAGACTCCATATTAATGATGCAATTTTACCAACTTTAGATGTTTCAACCATGTGGTGCAAGATACTTCTTAAGAAAGTGAATATTTTCTTATGGCGTTTGAATTTGGATAGACTTCCGCATCGGTTAAATCTTTCAAGGCGAGGGTTGGAAATCCAATCAATCTCATGTCCGGTATGTTCTAACGGTATGGAATCGAATGATCATGTCTTTTATACGTGTGATGTTGCTTTACATATTTGGCGCTTGGTTCGTATTTGGTGCGACATTTCTATTCCGACTATTTTTCCCATTCAGATTGGAAATCTTGGTTTGATAATCTCCATTTATCAAGTGATGGGAAGTCTCGGTTACAAGTGATCGCTGCAACAGTATGGTGGACCATCTGGAAGTAAAGGAATTCCGTCACATTTAACTCTCAATGCATGAGGAAATATGATTTATTTGATAATATTCGTCTTTGTTCTTTTACTTGGTTAAATTGTAGAGGTTCTAAATGTTTAATTTGGCCAAATTGGCTTAAAAAACCATTGTAATTCCTTCTAGCTCCTTGCTAGTTTTCTAATGCTATTTGAATGCCGTTCCAAATTTTTTTTAGTGTTACTTTATTCACCGTTTCAATCATTTTGGGGTTAAATTTGATCAAAACAGGTGTAAATGAAAAATAAATACATGTTGAGTAGTTTATAATTTACTTTTAATTAATGACACACTTATATGAAAAACTCAAAAGTTTGATGGCCTCATCATATATCAATTGAAGGAATATATTCTATGTATATTATTAGACGAATAATCGCACATAAAGATGGTGTATAGCGGCAAATAAGTATACTTATAAATTTGTGATTCTGATGTGACCCTTGATGCAACACTTGAGAGTTCAATTTGTAGTAATTGCGAGAGAAAAAAAGAAAAATGATAAAATTTTAAAGATGAAAATATTCAAGCTATCAATTTAACGATGAATGTTGTTATCAGTTTAGTTAATGATATATTACTAGAATTGAAGTAATTAAACTTCAGGTATTTTTTAAGTTTTTTTTAAAAAATTGGTTTTCTTTTTTATGATACTAGCAGGGTTTCGCTCGTTGTGGCGGTGGATACCCTAAAATATTTTTTTTTGACGAACAATGTTTTTAAAATTTTTACACTTTTTTGTGACAATAAATTTGTATGTTAATAATTTGATGTCGCACATTTTAACTGTTTAACAAATGTTAATGCTTTTCATTATACAATTTTAATACTAAATATTTTACTGAGCAATGTTTTTTCGTTGTTCAATATGACTCTTTGATTTATATAAAGTTAAGCTAAATAAATATGTGTTCAAAAATGCATTTTTTATTTGCTTGGGTTATAATTAAAATAATAAATTAGTAACTTGTTTAGTTTGTACTATGTGTTATATTAGTTGTACATTTAAGTAAGGGGGTATTTTTAATATTAGCATTGGTTATATTTGTTGAAGTGATAAGTGAATGCATTTAATAGTTATAAACAAAGCTTTAAAACTTGTAATGCTTAAAAATTAGTTTTATTTATATATTAGAAGTATTATACAACATGCTTTATATGTTTGATTAGTTAAAAGTTTTGAAGTATTATATGAAGAAAGAAAGTGTTTTATGCATTATATGTACCAGCAGGGTACCCGCGCAATGCGGCGACGGGTACCCTTGCAATCATATTTTTGGCGAGCGGTATTTTTTTTATTACATATTTTTTTGTAATAACGACTTTACGCGTGACGAATTTTTTTGGAAATAACTTTATCGCAAACCATTTCATATTAATTTGTGGACTTCAATGGTATGAAGTTTAATTATTTTTTAACATGTTTCAATAAATTAATAGTGAAGATGATCATAATGACAACATTCAATTCAAGTTTTGTAACCGACGTACTATATTAGCTTGTACAATGTGCATATAAATATGTATTATTTAAATAATTAATAGGAGAGAGATATCAATCTCTTTTATATGTAGTATAGATTATAGATATTTTAATACCCTACAAGGTGTGTGCATGATCTGTAGTAGGGGTGAGCAAAACGGACCGCGGACCGGACCGGACCATTTCGGTCAGGTGTTTTGGCCAAGGTCGGTTTCGGTCCGGTCCAGTTTTCGGACCGTGACGGCACCAGGTGCATTTCCCCAAGGGTGGCCTAAAGTTCCGCCACCGAAATGTAGTACGGAATCATCCCCAAAGATCTCGGTCAGAGCAGGCATATGCCAAACGTGAATACCGCCCGAAGCTACCGGCGGAACACCAGGTAGAGACACCCAATCTTGGGTGAAATAAATACTGCGACTTTTATATTTTTCAATAAAATCATCACGTAGTAAATCAACAAAGCCCAAAGTGATCTCTCTTTCCCCTTCAAGTTTACCTACTACGGTACTAGAATGGATATGATCTCCACCAGGCATAGGTAACGCTTTAGCTAGTACACGGAAGTGTATACCATGGTTTTTCTGTCTATCAATAACTGCATGCATTGCGCGGTGGATGTGAAGAAGTAGGCCATTATCTCGGCAATAATGAGTCAAGCTAGTATTTGCAGTGAATCCCCATGTTAGGTAGTCATGCATTACGATTGGAACTCTCAATTCTCTGGCAAATATAGCTCTTTTCATCATTTCTTCGCATGTTCCCGCAGTTGCATTCAAGTAATGCCCTTTGATTTCACTTGTTTTAGCTTGTGATTTATAAATAACTTTGGCACAAAATAAGAAACGGTCTCTCCAACGCATAAATGGTTGGGAGTTCACGTTCTCATCATCTTTAGTAAAATCAAGACCACCACAAAGACATTCATAAACAGCTCTATCGTAGTTTTTAGCGGATACCCCCAATTTAGTTTTAATAGTACATCCCAACAGAGGACGACTAAAACTATTAATAAATGATCAGTGATTGACAACTTATGCATGGTTAAACGTATTTAAATGTCTACATCACTTCAAACCCTCGTTAAACAATTTAAACTTTTAATACGGAAGAATGAGCAATTTTTAATTAGTTATGAAGATGCGTCGCCTAGAATCTTTGGACCAATCTTTTTGTTGACTCGATAGATTTATCTCTAATATGATTCGAACGATATCTATTTATTTAACTTTTATATCAGGTTTAAGATCTTCATATAGTTTACAAAATTACATTAGTCTTTTTAGGTCTAAGATTTTGTCGCACTAGAAATCTAGTACGATTTCGTTCAACACAAGAATCTACTCAATAATATAAATCTAGTACATTTGTAAGTTGCAGGGTCACTATCTCCTTGATTAACAATAATATAAACTTTTCGTAGATAAAACTGTATAGGTAATTATTTGAATTAGTACAAGTATATATAATCTATAAAACTAGGTCTTCGTGTTTTATTTGACAATTTATTTGTCTATTTTGTGTTTGATGTGAGGTCAAAGATGGGATGAGATGGCTGACTATTTTTTACGAGCATCAAATTGTTTTTTTGTTTTTTTTAAAGTTATATTTGTGAAAGTTTTTGTTTGACATTCTTCATATACGCAATCTAGTCACGAGAGTAAGAGTTTTTTCATGCAATCAATACGTATATCAACGTAAACTGTAAGCTCAAATTTTCTTTTCTTTTTATAATTTACATACAACTTACGTAGTCGTATTATTTCTTATACATGTAAACTTTTTGAAAAAAAAATCACGTGTGTGTTGAAAGTTATAACTTTTATGGTTTTAATAGTCCATCGATCAAAGTTGTTGTATACGGTATAAGAAAATTAATGTTTTTGTGGTGGTCTTGCAAATTAATAAGTTGTTTTTGTGGTAGTCTTGATTTTACTAAACACCTAACCACTAAACCCTATACAAAAACCCTAAACCCCTAACCACTAAACCCTATGCCAATAACCCTAAACCCCCTCTCTAACCACTAATCCCTATACCAAAAACTCTAAACCCCTAACCACTAAACCCTATACCAAAAACCCTAAACCCCTAACCACTAGGTATAATATCACAAGTGATATATACATAAACTTTAAAATATATACCAAAAACCCTAAACCCCTGACCACTACCCTATACCAAAAACCTAAACCTCAAACCACTATGTGTAATATCACAAGTGATATATATACATAAACTTTAAAATCTATACCCTAAACCCTAAACCCCTAACCACTAAACCCTATACCAATACCTTTATAAAGTAAGATTCACCCGTGGCTTAACATTTATTACCCCTGACATTGTAGTATCACCAGTGATAAATAAATAATAATAATATCTCATGTGATAAAGTAATATAATGTGACATTAGTCATGGTATTCCACATATAATTAATATCACATGTGATAAAGCAATATAATGTGGCACTAACTGTGGTTATTTTTGAAATTCTTAACATGTAATCAATGTTATGTATCACTTGTGATATTATACTGTTAGTAGGATTAAAAGGGTTAAAACATAGTTTTGTGAGAAAATAGTGTTTTAATTTAATTTTCACAAATTATGTTTGATATATGGTTAGAATGGTAAAGATGTTTATTTTTTAATGTCAAACATGATGAACCATTTAATGTTTTACATAAATACTTACGCTCATTTCATGACATCATGTTGAGTGTTCGAACGTACAAATATGTTATATCACATGTGATACTTC
This sequence comes from Tanacetum coccineum, assembly GCA_026074375.1. Classification (NCBI taxonomy): domain Eukaryota; kingdom Viridiplantae; phylum Streptophyta; class Magnoliopsida; order Asterales; family Asteraceae; genus Tanacetum; species Tanacetum coccineum. Next base: position 13,984 of record BQNB010123106.1, read on the forward strand.
AAGTAGGTTTGATGATAAAAATAAAATTCTTCGATATTTACCAACTTCTATAAATAAACTGTTTTGATTTGGAGGTCCAAAAATTATATATGATAAATGGTTGGAAAGCTAAGGATATATACTTTTCAATGCCAAAACGATGAGTAAGTTGAAGTTCCACACAAATATTTATACCCGTTTTACGAAAGCATGTGAAGTGTTCTAATTTACAGATTAGTGTAATATCACACGTGATGTATCAAACAAAATACTACACCGAGAAAAAACAAAAAAATAAAAAAAATGTTTGTCGAAAGTATATGAAAGTGCCCTTCTATTGAAAGATAATTTAATGCTCGTCACGATGGTGTAATTTATGTATCTTAACGTTTTGCGATTTTTGCGATATGTAATTTTTAAAAATAAGGGTGAAAGTGTGTTTTAATTAAAAAACACAAAAGTAAGAAGGGGTGATGGATGTTTTTTAAGGTTTAATCTTATTCATTAAATAAAATTAAATCTTAGATTAATCTCTATCATTAGATCAAACTCAAATGGATAGTGAAGATTTATCCCTTGGTATGTGAGGAGAAACTGGTATGCAAATGAATTTTTCTCTTTATTATTATTATTATTATTTTATTTTTCGTTTTATTTTTTTTTATCAACATCACTTTATTAGAAATTCATAGAATTTACAAAAAATTAAAGGAAAGCCGAGATAATAATAATAATAATAATAATAATAGGATCGGTTTTTTTTAAAATAAAAAACAAAATAATAATAATAATAATAATAATAATAATAATAATAATAATAATAATAATAATAATATTATTATTATTATTATTATTATTATTATTATATACTTAAAGTAAAAGTAAAACGACGGCGTTTTACATTATATAAACTAAATTTTAAACCCTACTTTTTATTTTATACTTTAACAATTTCATAAAAAGACATTTTATATAAAACTACTATTTATTGAAATAATGTTAAATATAATAAAATTTCAAATTATTTCAGTGTATCATCTATGTAATATTACTTAAAAGTTTATATAACTAGTATATTTAATAAATAATATTCAATTCATCAATTTTAATCTAAAATAAAATTTTGGATAATTTAATATAATTTGTCACGCGTTATTTGTTTGCAAATTTCAATTACTTCATATTTTAATTCCTTAACTTTTTAATTCCTCCACATTCTTATTTTTTAGACAGATTTTAATTTTCTTAAAAACATTATGTGAATCCAAAACGGGTAGTAGTTAATAGGTCGGGCATCATACTTTTGCAAGAAAAACAAAAAAGCACAGATTTTTCTTATTGGGGTTTAATAGGGATAAAAAAACTTTAGAGTAACCTATATGATTCAATTGAAGTAGAAGAACATATGCAAACTTTGATTTACAATACTACAATGTATATGATAGATGATACGATCTCTTAAATTTACATGCATAGATATCATATCACACATGGTCATTTTCATCTTTCATGATGTAAGACAGAACGCAAATTCACCGCATTTGTTTAACAACAAAAATAGTAATTATTTGAACTGATAATATCATCTTAATTTGACTATATAACTCAGAATAAAGCCGCCACATATGAAATCTATATAATTTACTAGCATGATACCAAATAAATGTGACAATACTCTAGGTAGCAAAGATCAATAAGCCTATACGTACTTTTAAGATTGCCATAGGTTATTCTTATTTATAATTATCAAGACTTCGGGATTTCATAAATATCAATAGTTAAATCTAATATTTCTAGTAATAATGTGTTTTTGAGATTAGCATATATGGCAACAAGAGACTTTGTTTGCTGCTGCTAGAAATCAAATTAAACGACGAGAGCTCTATATTGCTAAAATAAGCTTTTATGAGGCCGCTTGAGTGGAAAACGACTTTGTTCCTATAGTTCCAAAGTGACCAGGAAATGGTGGTGTTAACCACCGCATCGAATTTTATCCTAAACTTTGGATTCACATGGACACAATCAGCTAAGGAGATAAATTTGAGGATGTCCGGAAGCTCCCACCATTTGAGGACTTGTATCCAAGTGCCAACCGCTAACTTGCACGACACACAAACCCATGAGCTTCTGTTTCAATTTGGCAAAACGTAGTTACAACTTTTTTATTTACCATAACAGCAATGCAATTACTTGATGGTTATTAACTTATTATGACTCGTAGGAGAAATGAAGATACATTGCTATTGTAGTATTGTGTCATTTTCAAAAGGTAATTTGCTATTATTAGTACAAATTTAATGGACTTAAAGTATTTTTATTTATGATAAAATGAATCAAAATGTATTTTTAGTATGTGAGATAATTAGATAGAAATAAAAGACTGAAGTTGACATTTGAATATATTTTTTTCAAAGTGTTTGTTGCGTATATATATATGTTCTAATTCTCATCTCAATGATAGAACTTGTGTGGGGAGAAAAACAAACCAAAGACTTATTACAAGTTTGAAGAAGTTTAGATTTCTGGGCCCTTAAAACACCACCAAGTCAATGCTCATGACTTTGACCAAGTTGAAATATTCATCCCTTAATTAAGCTCGTCATCAAACCCTCAGCTTTTCACATACAATCTCACTACTAGCTCCATATAATACACACACAAAGACAATAGAACAAGCACTAAACCACATAGAAACTTTTTCTTGAGAATCTATGGATACTCAAAAGCAGTTGAGTAGAAACCCTATTTGTAATAGAGAGTTAGTTGATCATGATGTCCCTCTTCCCGGTTTTCGGTTTCATCCACTAGATGAAGAACTTGTTGGATTCTATTTGCAACGGAAGGTCGAGAAGAAACCGATCAGTTTAGAACTCATCAAGGAGATCGACATCTACAAATACGATCCTTGGGATCTTCCAAGTAAGAAACTTATCTTTTTATTTCCTTCATATGCTTGTTTAATTTATGGGCACAAAATAAATTTAAGGTCAATGTAAACTTAGGATAAAAGTTATAAAAGATTGTCAAGTGTGCGCTCATAATCTGTCTAAACAAATGATAGCTAAAGTTGGTAATATATTGTATATAAAGTCATCGTGTTCATAACTGATGAGTAGTTTCATTGTATGAAAGTTTCAAAAACAAAAATTTGCTTCGCCAGTTCAATTATGTAGCTCGATAGGCGCATGATCTATGAAGTCATGAAACTTAAAACAAAAATTAGTGCAAAAATATAAGTGTTTAGTAGGGTTTATTCTCGCTTACGAATGAGTTTTGCTTGTTAAATATCGAAAAATTGAAGGGTTTCTTTTGCTTTTAAATTATGTAGAAGGAAATAATGGCGGAGAGAAAGAATGGTACTTCTTTTGCAGAAGAGGAAGGAAGTATAGGAACAGCATAAGACCTAACAGAGTTACAGGATCAGGTTTTTGGAAGGCTACAGGCATCGATCGTCCAGTTTACTCTAGTGACGGATCAAAGTGCATAGGTTTGAAGAAGTCTCTTGTTTACTACCGTGGTAGTGCAGGTAAAGGGACCAAAACTGAATGGATGATGCACGAGTTTCGCCTTCCTCCTCAATCCGACATGCACAACAACAACAACAACAAGCACATGGATGATAAATCGATCGCACAAGAAGCTGTAAGAATAAAGCCCTAACTAATTAACAGACTATCTGCTTATGGTTTTTTCTTTGAAATAAACAGTTTATTGAAAATGTTATGTCAACCTATATCATCACTTTATTCGAGAGAGTAGGTGTGAGTTCTTGTATTACAACGAAACTTACATTGAACAACTTACGTGAATGCAGGAAGTTTGGACATTATGTAGGATTCTGAAGCGGTCACCTTGCTACAAAAAAACCTTACCAGAATGGAGAGAAGTCTCGACAAGAAAACCACAACCAGTTGTCGATACAAGCAGTGGAGACTCCGATTACGATATGCAAAGTTACATTAGCTTTCAATCACCTGTAATCAAAGATAATAAACCATATGTTCATAATTATCATCACCAACAACAGCAGCAACAACAACGCCATGAACCAAACCAGTTTATTGTGGGACAAGTTACAACGTCGACTTTGACACATGATCAACCTCCATCAACAACCGCATCATCTTTTAGCTTTTCAAATGTCGATGTGAACGAGTTCATTAAGCATGGAGATTGGAATGATTTAAGATCAGTTGTGGATCAGTTTTCTGGTACCGATCCTTTTTTCTACATGTAATGAAACGATGAAGGGATGTATATCTTGCATGGGAAATCATACAAACATGTATCATCTAGTTATACACTTGAACTGATTTATAATGGTATCTATAGGTTAGGCTGTATAACTAACTGATGCACGTTTCTACGAGCATCTTTTAGCTCGTGTATTGTGTTATATATATTCAGGCTTTGTAGATGACATTTTATTAGAATGTAAAGGTGCATACGTGTTGTTCACTTTGTAGCAATTTATATAGCTAGCTATCTGATTGATTAACAAATTAATTTCTAACTTAAGAGTTTTTTAGTTTCGAAACTTCTGTATCGATCACTGAATCATATATTATTCATCACAAGTGCGTTAACTTTTAGACGTTTTAGAAAAATAAATTAGATAGAAGATACCACATATGTGTTGGCTAGGGTTCTTAATTTTCCAATTCATTCTTTTGTTTGATCTCCTATGTATGTCACCTCTCAAGCTGTAATTGTGCATATAGTACTTCTAACTGTACTATGCAATATAAGCGTATTGGGTTGTGATAACTGATAACCGCACATCCTTATTCGTGAAAGCATGAGAACAAGTGAAAATATGGTTGTACTGCGTGAAGGTTAGTGTTAAGAAATTTGAAGCTTATATCGTACTGTGTGAAGGTTTACGACACAATATAACGTAATTAACATCCACTCTACACGATATAACATAACATAGACACATGCAATATATATAGCATTCCGCTAGACACGTTTAAGTTCAGAGTTTTTTTATATTAGCTTGTAGCCTGAGTGTAATTTCATGTTCATGCACTGGGACAATACAATGGATGAATGACTTAATGAAAGACACAGACACTACTTCCACCAAATCGAACGAGGCAAATAAGAGCCTCCCAAAAGGCTTATATAAAGGATCCCAGAACCAAAATAAAAGATACGGATACTTCTTACACCAAATCGAACGATGACTACAACAAATACAATACACTAAACAACCTAGACTATTTACAGCTAAAAATACAAATTAACAGTGAGGTTCACCGTTTCTTACTTCTTAGTTCAATGACACAATTGTTTGATGCAGCCATCCATGAAAAAAACGTAATGCACCCAAACCACGCATCCCTACTTTTTGTGGAACCCCAATCCGACATCGAGAAGAAAAAAGAAAACTATCTTTTATGCTTAATGTTCAAGGGTCTTTTGCATAGTTGAAAAGTATACAAAAATGAATTTTGAATTTCAGATTCAACATTATATACAGTGAGTACTTATATATGTCATATTTGGCTGTTTTGGCCTTTGTGGAAGATGCCAACATATTGATTATGTGATGGCATATTTTAGCATTTTTTCCAACTCCGTTCATACAGTTTTTTTTATATAAATTATCCCAGAACAATATGTTTGACGACATTCTGTAGGAAATACTTTTATAAAGGCCAAAGTCTAACCAATGGAAACTATGTTTGGAAAGATTTAAAAGCAGATATTCTATGTTGATATTTATATAAAGAGAAATGCTAGAACCACAAACAAACATCCACAAAAACTTTTACAAAATGATGTGTCATGTAACTTGTGGATGCATGTAAGAGAGAAAATTCAAAAGTAACTTTGAGAATGCCACTAATTACATGACACATCATTTTGTAAAAGTTTTTGTGGATGTTTGTTTGTGGTTCTAGCATTTCTCTTATATAAATTATAATAGTGGTACTAAGTTTAATTTATTATTTTGGATACGATATTTTTCTTAGATACTATGAGAATATGGGACTCATTTATCTAAAAATAAATCAACGGATAAGATTAAAAGCATTTTAATATTTCATTTATTTTTTATAATTTAAATATCTCATAAACCATTAATCATTAGATAAAACAAATTATACCGTCACGATCAACATTTAATTATCTTTCTATATGTGGGCACTTGGATATACTTTCGATAAAAAAAAAAATATTTTTTCAC